>JAMPIV010008970.1:32500-102447 GCA_024509875.1 Oreohelix idahoensis | reverse complement strand
GCAAATAATCTAGGTGTATTCTCTCGAGAATAATATTGAAACTTCTACCCCCTCACACACACACTATCGTACGCGCGTGCACAGACATACACACAACTGACAACTACATTTAAAAAACATGTAATTTACAACTCTTATCAAAATTTAAAAAAATAAATAAATAAATAAATAAAACACAATAAAATATTAACTTTCCGTGTAATATACTGAATAATGAAATCCGCCTCCTGCGCTCTGGACTCCGTTTATCGCAAACTGATAATGTCATTAGCGGATCGATTACATTTGACTTAAATTTAAAAAAAAAAAATTACACTAAAAAGAAGAAAATAAAATATTTTAAACACAGGCTTTTAATGAACTAAAATGCTACAAATAATTTTTCAAGGAGTTTATAGCTTGCAGTCAAAAAATGTAACATTCAAAGTGACAAAAAACGCGGGGCGCTGATTCTACTTGAAATTAACTTCTGCTTTATACTTCATTACACACTTATGGATAAAATATATGATAAGCGATTAAGCGCCCCACGCTTTTTGTCAATTTGATGTTACATTTTTTTACTGCAAGCTATAAACTCCTTGAAAAATTATTTGTGGCTTTTTAGTGCATTAAAAATCTGTGTTTAAAATATTTTTTTTTTGTATTTTTTTATTATTACAGACTTTTCTTTAACTTGCAACGTATGTCACTCTTGTCACTCTCTTGTCACCTTCAAATCTTGCAAAAGATTTTCAATCACTTTCAGATGAGCAATAGCTCTGAAACGTGGCGTAGTTGTGTATTCCCCAATGACAATACAATAATCAGTCGTAAAAATAATAAAATGAAGAAAATTAAAATTAATATTAATTTTTGTGTGTGTATTGTATCATCAGTGAAATGGGTGATAACTGCAAATAATCTAGGTGTATTCTTTCCAACAAGATTGTCTCTCTTGAGAGAAATATTGAAACATCTCCTCCCCCCCCCCCTTTCCACACACACACTATCGCACATGCGTGTACATACATACACACAACTGACAACTACATTTAAAAAAAATGTAATTTACAACTCTTGTGTGTGTATATATATATATATATATATATATATATATATATATATATATATATATATATATATATATATATATATATATATATATATATATATATATATATATATATATATATATATATATATATATATATATATATATATATATATAATCCTTCCGTGTAATATACTGAATAATGAAATACGCCTCCTGTGCTCTGGATTCGTTTATCACAAACTGATAATCTCATTAGCGGATCGATTACATTTGACTTAAATTTAAAAAAAAAACACTAAAAAGAAGAAAAAAAAAATATTTTAAACACAGTCTTTTAATGCACTAAAAAGCCACAAATAATTTTTCAAGGAGTTTATAGCTTGCAGTCAAAAAATTTAACATCAAATTGACAAAAAGCCTGGGGCTACATGAATTTAACTTCTGCTTTATACTTTATAACACACTTATGGATAAAATATATGATAAGCGCTTAAGCTCCGCATTAAAAGCCTGTGTTAAAAATATTTTTTTAACATTTTTTTATTTATGCTATGGAGCCCTTTGATTGTCAAATGAAGGTTATGGACCCCTTTTATTGTCAGATGAAGGCTATGGACCCCTTTGATTGTCAAATGAAGGCTATTGAGCCCTTTGATTGTCCAATGAAGGATATGAAGCCCTTTAATTGTCCAATGAAGGATATGGAGCCCTTTAATTGTTCAATGAAGGCTGTGGACCCCTTTTATTGTCCAATGAAGGTTATGGAGCCCTTTGATTGTCCAATGAAGGTTATTGAGCCCTTTGATTGTCAAATGAAGGTTATGGACCCCTTTTATTGTCAGATGAAGGCTATGGACCCCTTTGATTGTAAAATGAAGGTTATTGAGCCCTTTGATTGTCCAATGAAGGTTATTGAGCCCTTTGACTGTTCAATGAAGGTTATTAAGCCATTTGATTGAGCAATGAAGGATATGGAGCCCTTTAATTGTCCAATGAAGGCTGTGGACCCCTTTTATTGTCAGATGAAGGCTATGGACCCCCTTTTATTGTTTGATAAAGGCTCTGGAACCCTTCTTAGATAAAATGTACATAAAAGCATAATTAACAATATTACATTTTAAATGTCAATTTATGTACACGCACCATCTATAATCTATTCATTGACCCCCAATGGTTAAGAAACCCTGCTCTATATGATCTGTTCTGTCCCTGCTTTTCATTTCAACAGAAGAGAGGTACTTTAACGAACACACGGGCGTCCGGTATTGTATTATTGAATACCATTAACAGGGCAGCATCAAAGTTCGTGTCTCGTATTAATGTTTTTTGTGGTTGTTCATTAGGTTAAGATGCATGCTTTGGGATGGAAAATAGATACACACTCACATATCTAAGTACGTGTGCTTTTCATGGGCTTCTTTGATCTTGGTTATTGATGATTGATCCCTTTCATTAAATGGATGAGATGGCAATTATCAGACTTAAAGGTCTTTTATGTTTGCACATGCGCCCTGATGTAACCGACTAGGTTGAACGGGACGCACCTCGCCAGGACGATGCACAATGTTATTTTTTTAATTTTAATTTCTGGATGTGATGGTGGTTTATTTTATTCGTTCCCGGAATGGGCTAGCATTCCTTCTCAGGACTGTTCCTTATCAGGGCTTTACCATCGGTGTCGTAGATTTCCGATAGGAGAATTAAGACTAGGTTTGGTCCCTTCTGAATAGGTTTGAATAGGTGATAGACTCAGTGAGAGTTAGTGAAAGGTAATAGAATTTCCACACACGTGAGATGATAGATTTTGATATAGTGGCTGTCTCTGAAAGCGAAAAGAATTCTTCTCACTCTCACCTATCTTCTACAACAGTTGTTACAGCGTCAGACAGACTACACCAATATACATATTACGTATATTTCTATCACTCACAGGCACGCACATAACGTGACGACAGGTAAACACACAGACGTGGGAAAACTATAACAATGATATATATATTATCTAGAACGAGCTGACCAAACACGATTATTAAGTTCAAGAGCGATTTTAATATCAGGAAAAATCGGCTCACAACATCAAAGAAAGTACATCAAGGAAAATACATATACACATAGTCATAAAAAAATCTAGGAAATGTTGCAAGGATGATAGCCCCGTTATAGTGTTAACTCTAGGTTTAGCCCGGCCCCGTTAAGAGAACAGATGATGGCGCCCGAGTCACAGATACATAGAGTTTGAGTCTAAGAGTTGTCTTTGTTTTATCTCGTAATTATATGCACAGAGTTTGAAAAAAATCTGATTTAACCTAAGACAAAACACAAGAACTCTAGCCTTAGCAACAAATTATGCAGATTGAAAAAAAATTAGGACAGCAACAGGGTGTCAAAGATAAAATAGTGAAAAATATCACTCAAACCCGCGTACACTCATTCATTCCGCCATGGCTTCTCATACTTGTACTCACGACTTTGCTTGCTGCCTCTTGGAACACATTGATTTTAGATTTTCACACAGACTCAAAAAAATGCAGTCTTCTGCCAAGAAGTCCCCAGTTCCAAAAGACGTATTTAACTCGGTGTCTCCGGGAACGACTACTTGGGTGTGCAAATTTGTTCAAATGTCTAATTAAGTCACCTAACAATTATTCCAGGCGCGGGAGTTAGCAGAGCACAGTGTCAATAGCGTAGGTTTCTAAAAAATGATGAATGTCAGGTCGGTGCCTTCCCTCAGTATAGGATTCACTTTAGTCACACCACAGATTTGTCCACAAGATATAATCTAGTCGGGAAATGATTGTTAATATTCACGCCACCAGGCAGCAAATTATATAGAGTTTCTAGAAGAAATTAAGTGCTGGCTCCAAGGTCCAGTATTTATCATTACAGTCTTTGAAAACCCGTTATAGGGATATTAGTATTTCTGTCTAACTTGCACCGTCAGATCAGTGTTACTTGAGAAAACCCACGTGGTTCAAAATAAGGACTGTCTATTTCTTCACAAGTATGGAAACTACTACTAGGTGCTGGTAAAGTTAGGGTCACCCCAAAACTTTCACTGTGTGGAGGAAAAATAACACATATAATATAATAAACAGAATCTGCACTGGTTAAAACTTACATTTAAACTTGCAAGCAGAGAGCTTTGCTTATCATTTAAACTTCCCGTGACGTAAGTTATATTTAAAAATCAGCAATCCTCATAAATTAAGAACACGTGCGTATTCCGTCACCATTCATGAGGCTGGATTCTAGAGTTTATACGTTAGTTTAGAAAAATACACTCGACTGAGTATTAGCAGTTAAATTAAATTTATAAATAGCTACAATTGCCGTTATAAGCTAGAAATTTTAATTTTATTCTGCTTTCCACTGAATGCTTCCCTAGAAAATATAATAGCCTACCACTTTATTTCTCTTCTGCGCTAAAGAAATAGATTAAAATGAATTAAGCGATTTAACACTTTAACACTCACAAAATCTATATATCTATCATATTAATTACCTCAACCACAGAATTACAGGTAGTCGCACAACTTAAGAATAAAAAATGCTGAAAATATTTCTGGAAGTCTAGAAGTTCGACAAATTGCCGAAACAAACTGAGATCTTCGCTAACAGCTATTCTGTTTTCGAGCGACCTATCTACTGTGGAGTCTATGAGCGAGAATGAAATTAAAGTTTCAAACTTGGCCAATATCTTAAAATCAGACAAAGGGCCCAAACTTATTTCGCCAAGCGAAATTATCTCCCCTACTCCCAACATTTACGTCCGCTTAACGCGTGTCTTAACTGTCACCTACTGACCACGATGTACGCGTGTCAGTTTCAAATCCCAGACAGCCTGACTCCATTGCAGGGCAGTTTTCACACTACAGCTGACCATGGCCCAAGTGAGCGCCGTGTCAGTTTGGGATTTTCCAGACAAATGTCTGGATACTGACCGGTGCAGATGTAAAGTATCACACCTCACCGGGACTAATGCCGAGAAGAAACTCGCGCGCTCGGTGAGAATGTAGACGATTTGCTACGTCCTATGTTCAGCGAACCGACTTATCACGCCTTCTGACGCCCTGCAGCCCTGACATCTACGTAATATCGTCCTAGCGCGATTCTCAGTTTTGAGAAAGAAACAGGTAAAGTTTGCGAATTATATGAAAGTAATATTCGCAAAACGAATGGATGAAAAATATACAGGAAAAATGAAATACAGAGATAATAAAAGAGAGAATTTGGGTGAACGAATAGGAAGAAGATGTAGGAAATTAAATGAATATAAACCCTACGTGACAGAGCCTCCCCCCTTTAAGATATGGAAGCACTCCATGTCTACGTTATGGAGTTTAATTTCCTATAACCGTAGCTTCGGGGTGTCTGTCTTCTTCCCTCTCATCTTCCCCCTCCATCTCTGTCCAATTCCTACTCAAGTCCACTCCTCAAAGTTTCCTTCCCCTGGAATGTCTCATATGCGCGCTTGAAAGAGCGTCGCCGCTTCTGACATTTTTGAAAGATTTCCTGTGATAGCGGTGGAATATCCCTGCCACTATCGTCATCTTCGTCAGTTTTGGCGATCGTCAGGAGATGGTCGGAGGTTGGCACTGGTTTTTCCAAGTATCTCTTTAAGAGATTTAAATGGAAAACCTTCTCCTTTCCTTCAATAGAGATCTGGTAGTTAGCCTTAGAAATCTTTTTCAGGACGGTAAACGGCCCTTGCCATCCGATCTTCAGTTGGTTGTTCTCGGTAGGGAGCAACACCAAAACTTTCTCTCCTGCTTCCAGTTCTCTCTCTTCCGCGACTTTCCTGTATCGGTTAGCGTGCTTGGTGCGTGCTCGCTTAAAGTTAGTCGTTGCTAGGTCCCACCCTAGTTTCAACCGTTCCTTTAAAACCGACACATATTTACTGGCTGAGACAACTGTCTCATCAGCCTTCTCGTCTGTCAGAGACTGAAGTAAGGCTTCAAGCGGGCCCTTAATGGGTCTGCCGAATAAGAGTGTAGCTGGCGGAAATCCTGTGGAAGTATGAGGAGATTCTCTGTAGCCAAATAATGCTGCGGGAATACAGAGATCCCAATCTTCAGGTTTCACTTGTGCCAGCTTACTTAGCATCATGGTGAGGTTTCCATTAGCACGTTCCACGAGCCCATTTCCGGCCGGAGTATATGGCTTAGTGTGGATGTGCTGGGTCCTCAAGATCTTAACGATCTCATCCATCAACAGGTTTCGGTATGGAGATCCATTATCCGTCAACACTTGCTGAGGGAATCCCAACCGAGTGAAAATCTGCACGAGGGCTTCTGCGACATGCTTGGCATCTGCGCATGTTAGCGGTATAGCTTCTGCCCATAAAGTGCATGTATCGACTAAGGTCAGGATGAACCTGTTCCTTCTTTTAGTCCTGTCGAAAGGCCCTAAAATGTCGATCACAACCCGTTCGAATGGTGTTCCCATTATTGGCATTTCACCCATGTGGACTGGGGGTGTCCGTTGCTTGGGTGGTACCCGTTGGCACTGGGCACAGGATTTGACGTACCTGATAATATCAGTGTTTACTCCTGGCCACCAATAATGAGTGGTTATACGTTGGTTTGTGGCGTTCTGTCCCATATGTCCGCTGAAGGGAAGAGAGTGCCCCATTTCTAGGATTTGGCTTCTGTACTGTTTCGGTACTAGGAGCTGGTTGTAACCTTGGTCAGGCTTGCCCGTTCTCCGATAAAGTACGCCATCCTTAGAAAAAATGTCCCCGTGCTGTGTTGGTTCCTTCGCCATTAGCAGTTTCCTAAAGCAGGGTGCCAAAGTAGGGTCCTTGTATTGCGCTTCTTTAAGTTCCATAGGTAACAAATTTGGCGCAGGCTCCCGTTCCTTCTTGGTTTGCCCTCTTGTAGTTACTGCTGCCACAATCGGCTCTTCCGGTTTCCCAATACACACGTATCTCCCGCCAAGTATGACTGGGTAGATGGGATCATCCATAACAGCCGCTTTGATCACACCTCTGACAAAGTCAGAGTGTATCTCCACCAATGCGATGGGAAGCGCTGTAGGTGCCTCACTCTTACGAACTCCACAAAGTTGGACGGTCTCTGCTGTCTCTTGACCGGGTTTGACCAGGTTTCTGGCAACAATGCAATCGTAAGAAAGCCCCGTGTCAAATAAGCAAGAAGTTTGAGAACCGTTCAAAGTAACAGTACCTCGCGTTGAGGGTCTATCCCCAACAGGTTTGGAATCACTGTCAACAATTCCGCCTTGCGAGACTGTCAATAAGCATCCGATGCGTTTCGGCTCGGTGTGCTCGCTCTGATCATATGTCCCGTGCTCGGGGTTCTCCCTTTGCCACCTTGTCCTTTCTGGCTACGCTGCCATGTAGGGCGGTCGGGTTGATCAGACTGTTTGGGGTGGTTGGGGTACTTGTTCTTGTAGAACTTGGATTTTTCAGGAGGGGGGTTTTGAGGTCCAGTTTCTCTGTGGTTGTTTTGGTTAGAAGCCTGAGAAGATTGCTCTAGGTTATGTTTTCGAAAATGCTCCTCTGTCGGTTTCCGCTTTGTGGCCGGTAGTTCAGCCAGCGCATTGTGATAACGCTCAGACTTTTCCAAAATGTCTTCAAGTTTTTCTGCCCCCTGCTCAGCGAGAAATCTCCGGGTATCAGCCGACAAAGTGTTCTTTATTTGTTCAGTTAGAACAAGTTCCTCAAGACCTTCATAGGTAGAGGGGAGCTGCGAAAGCTCAAGGCACTTTGTTAGATATCCCTTAAGACGAGATGAGAACTGGTGAAAAGTTTCAGAATTCTCTTTCCGGCTGTTGCGAAACAGTTGCAAAAACTTGCGAGCGTTCATTTCAAAGCGCTCCAGTAACGCTTTCTTCAACACATCGTAGTCGTCTTGTTGGCTACTTTCCAGCTTAGAATAAACATCATAAGCAGAACCTTTTAGGGCCTGGGAAAGTTTCATATTCCAACGCGACCTCTCTAACCCGTACAGAGTTGCAATTTTCTCAAATATTTCTAACCATGTGTCAATCTTCTCATTTGGACAAGGAAAAGATTCAAGAGTGAAAGACATAGCATTTAGTTGAAGAGATTGAGTGTTAGCAGGGTCAGTTAAGGAAGAATGAGGAGAAGACTCTCCATTGCTGGAGGTAGAGGCAGCCCCACGCCTTTGGAATTCCAGAGTTTTAAGAGCTAACTCATGCTGTCTCTCTTTCTCTCTTTCCTCATGCTGTCTCTCCTTCTCTCGTTCGTTCGCCCTGCGAATTTCCATTTCTTCATCCATCTTCTTCTGCTGTAAAGCTTCAGCTGCTTTCCTCTCCGCATCATATCTCTCCAGTTCGTCTCTGACAAAAGCTTTCGCTTCCTCTCCTTCCAGTCCCTCCTCTCTCGCTTCGTCCCTGAGGAGTTGTCTAAGCTTTGCCCTCTCGGCCATATTATGTCAGTGACTGGGACACGTGGAGATAGAAAATAGGAAAAAGAATAACCTGGTTCCTACCACTTACGAGAAAAAAAAATTTACCAAAAATCAAAAGATGATATCCTTAACCCTGGGATACCTCCTCCAAAGTAAAATCTAACTATCGCTGCTATTATCGGCAATAAAGCACTTAATGCAAAACACGACTACGCCAACTAAATGGTAGTTAAGATAACTTCTGAAAAATAAGTTGCTACAGTGGAAAAGCAAAAGAATATTGCAAAAATTAAAGAGAAAAATAATCCCTTAATTTTTTTAAAAATCCACTATAAGTTCGCCCCTGAAGTCAGATCGGGTAAGGGAGGGAATTAATCTGGACAAAAAGTCCGAAACACACTCCTTAACTTAGTTCAAACGCCGTTCTGCCTCAGTACCCAGTGAATGTAATACACTCACCACTTTACCAGCATTTAGCATTACAATCAGCAGTTAACATATATCCCGACAAAATCAACCTGTAACCAAAATGTATATTATTCAAAGATGCTGTGGAAAAAAAAACTTATGGTTTGTGTGGTCAGCACGCCCGTAAACAGATCGCTAGTCTAGGGGGTAATTATTTTTAAAAGATACACAGTCACAAGACATCACACTCTTACTCTATATCAGAATACAGAATCTTAAGTACAAAATCCAGATAGACGAGTCCACGTTTGTCGTACTCGTCTTCCTATTCTAAGTTCAAAGACCGGAAACGAGTCCCCATTTGTCGTAGATTTCCGATAGGAGAATTAAGACTAGGTTTGGTCCCTTCTGAATAGGTTTGAATAGGTGATAGACTCAGTGAGAGTTAGTGAAAGGTAATAGAATTTCCACACACGTGAGATGATAGATTTTGATATAGTGGCTGTCTCTGAAAGCGAAAAGAATTCTTCTCACTCTCACCTATCTTCTACAACAGTTGTTACAGCGTCAGACAGACTACACCAATATACATATTACGTATATTTCTATCACTCACAGGCACGCACATACACGTGACGACAGGTAAACACACAGACGTGGGAAAACTATAACAATGATATATATATTATCTAGAACGAGCTGACCAAACACGATTATTAAGTTCAAGAGCGATTTTAATATCAGGAAAAATCGGCTCACAACATCAAAGAAAGTACATCAAGGAAAATACATATACACATAGTCATAAAAAAATCTAGGAAATGTTGCAAGGATGATAGCCCCGTTATAGTGTTAACTCTAGGTTTAGCCCGGCCCCGTTAAGAGAACAGATGATGGCGCCCGAGTCACAGATACATAGAGTTTGAGTCTAAGAGTTGTCTTTGTTTTATCTCGTAATTATATGCACAGAGTTTGAAAAAAATCTGATTTAACCTAAGACAAAACACAAGAACTCTAGCCTTAGCAACAAATTATGCAGATTGAAAAAAAAATTAGGACAGCAACAGGGTGTCAAAGATAAAATAGTGAAAAATATCACTCAAACCCGCGTACACTCATTCATTCCGCCATGGCTTCTCATACTTGTACTCACGACTTTGCTTGCTGCCTCTTGGAACACATTGATTTTAGATTTTCACACAGACTAAAAAAAATGCAGTCTTCTGCCAAGAAGTCCCCAGTTCCAAAAGACGTATTTAACTCGGAGTCTCCGGGAACGACTACTTGGGTGTGCAAATTTGTTCAAATGTCTGATTAAGTCACCTAACAATTATTCCAGGCGCGGGAGTTAGCAGAGCACAGTGTCAATAGCGTAGGTTTCTAAAAAATGATGAATGTCAGGTCGGTGCCTTCCCTCAGTATAGGATTCACTTTAGTCACACCACAGATTTGTCCACAAGATATAATCTAGTCGGGAAATGATTGTTAATATTCACGCCACCAGGCAGCAAATTATATAGAGTTTCTAGAAGAAATTAAGTGCTGGCTCCAAGGTCCAGTATTTATCATTACAGTCTTTGAAAACCCGTTATAGGGATATTAGTATTTCTGTCTAACTTGCACCGTCAGATCAGTGTTACTTGAGAAAACCCACGTGGTTCAAAATAAGGACTGTCTATTTCTTCACAAGTATGGAAACTACTACTAGGTGCTGGTAAAGTTAGGGTCACCCCCAAAACTTTCACTGTGTGGAGGAAAAATAACACATATAATATAATAAACAGAATCTGTACTGGTTAAAACTTACATTTAAACTTGCAAGCAGAGAGCTTTGCTTATCATTTAAACTTCCCGTGACGTAAGTTATATTTAAAAATCAGCAATCCTCATAAATTAAGAACACGTGCGTATTCCGTCACCATTCATGAGGCTGGATTCTAGAGTTTATACGTTAGTTTAGAAAAATACACTCGACTGAGTATTAGCAGTTAAATTAAATTTATAAATAGCTACAATTGCCGTTATAAGCTAGAAATTTTAATTTTATTCTGCTTTCCACTGAATGCTTCCCTAGAAAATATAATAGCCTACCACTTTATTTCTCTTCTGCGCTAAAGAAATAGATTAAAATGAATTAAGCGATTTAACACTTTAACACTCACAAAATCTATATATCTATCATATTAATTACCTCAACCACAGAATTACAGGTAGTCGCACAACTTAAGAATAAAAATGCTGAAAATATTTCTGGAAGTCTAGAAGTTCGACAAATTGCCGAAACAAACTGAGATCTTCGCTAACAGCTATTCTGTTTTCGAGCGACCTATCTACTGTGGAGTCTATGAGCGAGAATGAAATTAAAGTTTCAAACTTGGCCAATATCTTAAAATCAGACAAAGGGCCCAAACTTATTTCGCCAAGCGAAATTATCTCCCCTACTCCCAACATTTACGTCCGCTTAACGCGTGTCTTAACTGTCACCTACTGACCACGATGTACGCGTGTCAGTTTCAAATCCCAGACAGCCTGACTCCATTGCAGGGCAGTTTTCACACTACAGCTGACCATGGCCCAAGTGAGCGCCGTGTCAGTTTGGGATTTTCCAGACAAATGTCTGGATACTGACCGGTGCAGATGTAAAGTATCACACCTCACCGGGACTAATGCCGAGAAGAAACTCGCGCGCTCGGTGAGAATGTAGACGATTTGCTACGTCCTATGTTCAGCGAACCGACTTATCACGCCTTCTGACGCCCTGCAGCCCTGACATCTACGTAATATCGTCCTAGCGCGATTCTCAGTTTTGAGAAAGAAACAGGTAAAGTTTGCGAATTATATGAAAATAATATTCGCAAAACGAATGGATGAAAAATATACAGGAAAGAATGAAATACAGAGATAATAAAAGAGAGAGAATTTGGGTGAACGAATAGGAAGAAGATGTAGGAAATTAAATGAATATAAACCCTACGTGACAATCGGTTTCCTTTCCGTTCCATACGGAGCATAAAGTCATCACGGCAACTGATCCTCCTTGCATGTCGCCTACATCGAGCATTCCCAAATTCTTGCAACTGTGGGTTCTGTAGCAAGTAATTTTACTTTATGAGGTTCCCAGCCTCATGCACAACTTCACATTGTCGCCTTTTACGGATTACATAATGGAGGAGTAGAAATGTTCTTTTTTTTTTGTAGCATCAGAGACCTCAGGGAACTATGTGGGACGTAATATGTATGTCAACTTGTATTTTATATGAATATAACTCAGACATTTTTTCTTCGTTTGGTGTGTTGTTACTTCCAAGTTCTTTTCTTTGCGCTTTATAATACTGGCTAGTGGTCAGGGGAGGGAGTCTGAGGAATACACTATTTGGTTGAGCGTCCACACACTGGAATGTCACAGAATACCCGGTAACCAGGCAACCAGTATTAGCTTTTAAAAGCCCACTACTTATAGTCTTATTTTCACATTTCGCTCCTCAAGGGGCAAAGTTCAACCACTGACACTGGTTCCTAAGCAGGTAGCCTGCATATACGCATATATGTGCTCCTACTACAGTGGTTTCTGTAGTAATCTATTTTACATGATGATGTTGCCAGCCCAACGCAAGACCCCATGTTGCTGTCATTTTTGACGGAGTCATCTGTCAAGTTATTTGCTTATGTTTTTATCATAAGAATAATTGTGTCTTTACCTGCGATGTCAGGTTGATTAGGGGTTGTCTTCCCTTGTTTATTCATTCATTGTGTTTGACCTTTAGGGTCAAAGGTAGACATTTCGGGCGTATGCCCATGGGCAGGTTTTTTTAAGCGGGAGTTGAGTTAGACTTCCGACAAGCCGGGGAGTGTCCTGGTTTCTGAAGGGACGAGAGTCCATTGTGTTTTTCGGGGAGAATCTTCGAAGTGACTGCACTGGCAGTTTTCCCCAGTGAATCTCTGTGCGTTGGAATGACAGCAGAGTTCCTTGTTAAGTTCTGTGGACTCGGTTACAGGTAATACCGACTTTTCCATTACTATGCTTTCGGTAGCAGAACATGTTAGAAGATTGCCTAGTCTGTGAACTGCAGCTCACCGGTCCTCCATTTCAGAACTTATATGTTGTGCTCAAGGTAGCCATCCAAGACTATTAGTCTTCATACCATCCAGAAATCCAGTGACGAAGATATATTGTGGGAACCGCAGATTGGCGGAATTTATGTCTACAATAAGCATTACTGCAGGGTTGATGGTAACCTGCTTATCAGAAGTACACAGCCGACGTCAGAACGAGGCCTGTGTTTTCGGCTATTATACTACAGCCTGATAATGTGCAATTGGCGGGGAATGCCAAGTTGCACCTATGTGTCAAAGTGATTAAGGTATCTGACGCGTTTAGTCAGTAATCCCAGGGCGACGCCACGAACTGTCCTTATTGAAGAACATTGTATTGACCATGCACGAATATTCAAATGTTTACCAGCTTGCTGAATGCCTAATGTATACCTATCGATTTCCGGTCAGCATGACCTTGTTTACACTGACTGTTCCTGTTGATACCATGTGTGTTCTCGTCAATAAATGTTTTGAAACGTGCCTGCAGTGTCCAAGCATCCTTGACTACTGCATGTGAGTGTATGGGTTGCAGGGTCTACATACATACGAGCCTAAACACATTCGCGCCTTCATTCGCACCCACACTCAGTTCATCATACGCTCGCACTACACACCTAACAACATGTATACTGTCTTGGGCCAGTGATCACCTCAACAAGAGAAAAAGTACAGTTACATTTTTGGTGGACCAGTTACGTGGGCTCTTCTGATACATTTCTGGTGGACAGAGCGAGCAATTAACATTATTGATGACATTAATGTGGTCCAGAAATTTACATTTCATGGGGCTATTTTCGTGAGAAGGACAAGTACACATTACATTTCTGATCTGTGGGTTTAAGCTGGACAGAGCGAGAAATTAACATTTCCGTGGACTTATGCTACATTTATTATGCCTCCAGTGTTGTCCAGAAATTTACATTTCTACATGTGCTACATGTCATGAGGAACAAAGTGGACAACTGAGAATAACACACATACTCTATGCTTTCAAGTTTTGTCTACACAGGACAGAAATAGGTCATCAACTGTTGACCCAGATAAACAGTGCTAGCATTTATGTTATAATGCTACATAAACCACAACAGGACAAGTACTGAAGTTAACATCTAGGCATTTGCTACGTGGACCACAACTGCAAGTCGAGTCCCTTTTTGTAAACGGTACCGCTGGTCGTTTACACGTTTCAGTCAACAACAGACTTTTCTACGCCCGAGCATTCAAGCTACATTGTTCGAGGTCAAGTGTTTGTAAACAGTACGTGGAAATTGTAAACATTCTATGTGCAAGATACGAGAAGGTCATAGTAACTTTTGTTCGTGAATACCACTTTATGCTACAGTGGATTTGACATTCAGTGCGCGCTTGACATTTTGTTTCTGTGTTCGCAAGGAGCAAGAAATTTACTTTAGTTTCAGCTGTGACTGAACTTGTTTTGCAACACATTGAATTGATTGCTATTTATGTTAATTGTACTATTTTTGTGTATTTTTCTTGTGTTCTTTTGCGGGTTTTCGGTTGGTGGGTCTTACGGTAAATATGCCACTTAATCGAGGGTTACTGTAAGCGTTCTGTAGGGATTGCAATTTTCTTAATTGAAATTTGCTAGCGACTTTTGTTGCTATTTTTTTTTTTTTTTAGCTGTGACGACATCAGTTAGTGTTGTTTTCGTTATTTTTCCGTTCTTTGATTTTCGATTAATTTTGTTTGTATCTGTTCTTCTCTCATTCCTTCCGTTTATTTCTTTACACCTTTTCGTTTATAACAGTGTTGCCATTTGTCTTGTTTATTTTTCGCGGTCATCATTACACATTTGTGTAACATTTTTTTTTACTTTTTGCTGTATTGTTTATTTGACTTCCGCGAACGTTTTCGGTCATTGTTCTGTATCTTTGTCTTTGTATTTATGATTGTTCTACATTATTGTCATACACAGTCTACATACATATACTTGGTCATGTATTATTATTGTTATTGATAAGGTACACTCTTCATATAGAGATTGTTAATAAAATATTATTATCTAAGATATTTATACAAGTTCTTTGATAAAAGACTTGTTATCCACAAAGATTGAGACAAGGTGAAATACATATTCAAGTTCTTTATAAAAAAAAAAAAAAAAAAAAGACTTGTGCCCATAGTGAGTGGGATATAAAGGAATTATTTTCCACAGGTACTCAAGTGATTTTTTGTTACATTATAAACAAGAGGACCATACAAGGTCTTTGTCTAAGACTAAGAGAGTGAAATAAAGTGAAGTGAGTATACAAGTCTAGCATTTCAGACTTGTCTCCCATTGAAGTGGGATAAGGTAATTGTTGAATTTTTCAGGTTACTGATCTCATTAGACAGAATGTCTACATTGGATTTCTTCATCCAGCAAGGGTTGACTCTTGGTAAGTCTGGTAAAGAATTGGAAGAATATTCATCTGCTCTATTCGCCACTGCATTAAAGTCAGAAGAAAAGAAACAAAAAGAGGAAATTAAATTGAAAGCAGAAGCTGAACAAAGGAGAGCAGATGCTGAACTAAAGAAGCTAGATGCTGAGAATAGAAGATTAGAACTTGAAGAGAAAAGGTATCAAAGAGAAGCTGCTGCTGAGGAGAGAAAAGCTCAGGCTGATGAAAGAAAATTCCAGATGGAAATGGAAGACAAAAAACTTCAAGCTGCTGCAGAGGAGAAAAAAAATTCAAGCTCAAGCTGCTGCAGAGGAGAGAAAACTTCAAGCTGCTGCAGAGGAGAGAAAACTTCAAGCTGCTGCAGAGGAGAAAAAAATTTAAGCTCAAGCTGCTGCAGAGGAGAGAAAACTTCAAGCTGAGGCTGAAATTAGAAAAATGGAACATGAGGAAAGAAAACAGAAGATGGAACTTGATGAAAGACTCGCAACTTTGGAGTTAGAGAAATTGAAATTGGCGAGTACGGGTGCTCAGCAAACAACTTCGAGTACGACAAAGGAGTTTGTTAATAGGATTAAATTGCCTCATTTCAATCCTTTAAAGGATGACGTAGCAGATTATCTAGATAGATTCCAATTTTTATGCGATACGCATAACATAAAAAAGGAAAAATATGTTGAACAACTGATGGAATTTTTTACAGGTGACACAGTGACTACTCTTATGACAATAGACGAACATGACAGGACTAATTATGATGTTGTCAGAGCAGCATTGCTAAAAAAATACCAACTAAAAGAAGAAGACTATCGTCTTCGTTTTAGGACAATGTTGCCAGAAAATGGAGTAGATTTCTCTGATTTTGTTACAAAAATACGTCGTACATTTACACGATGGGTTGAGTTGTCTCAGACTGAGAAAACATATGAAGGTCTAATGGACTTATTATTGCGAGATAAGGTTTTGTCATCTGTTAATGATTCTTTTCTTGCATTCCTTCATGAGCGTAAGCCTAAAAAACTTAAAAGATATGGAGGAATACTGTTGTCAGTATGCCACCGCGCATCCCCATGCTACAGTTAGCAATTCTAAAGTGAAAGAAGGGTTGCCAGCTGCTTCGGCAACACCATATGGCCCTAATTTCAAAAAAAAATTTCAGGGTGCTCAACAAAACTGGAATAGGGGAAGTAATCAGAATTACACTCAGAAGCGGAGTAATCCAACACATGATGGTTCTTCGTCTATGAATTGGAGACAAGATGGTAGTTCTCGTAATTTTAATGGTAATAATCTTAGACACTTTCGCAAGGGTTATCGTAATAATAACCATTCGAGCTTTCGAGATAACCATTCTCGACGTCAAGATTATGACGATGGTGAATTTAGAAACCGGGATTCAAACCGGAATGATGATTACAATAGGCAATATGATAACAATTACAGGGGAAATGATAGTCGAAATAATTACAGGGGAAATGATAATCGAGGCAGACCTAGGTTTAACAAAAAAAGACCTTTCCAACAGGCAAACTCTGCACAACAAGAGTTTGATGGAGCCTGTAATACAGTAAATGATAGTGGTAACTCTAGGGCTATCACTGGTTGTGCTTTCGATTTTGGGAGAGCAACTGAATGCCCCCAATGCTTAACATTGTTCGACTCATCGACTGTATCTACTCTAAGTTGTGGTCACCCTCTTCCTGCTCTACCTGCTACAGTTGCGCATGATGGGAGAGGATCTCTCATCTTACATAAAGGTCTAATAAATGATAGGCTAGTCTCAGTACTTTTCGATTCGGGATGTACTACCGTCGGGGTTAGGGAGTCTCTGATAGATCCTTGCTGTGCCACTGGAAAAACAATCAAATGTGTTACATTTGGTGGTACTATGGAAAGTTATCCTACTGCTATTATTAGGATTGACACTCCCTTCTTCACAGGAGATGTCCATGCATGTCTTCTTCCTAATCCTATTGCGGATCTTATAATCGGTCGTATTCATGGGGTTAAGGAATGCACCCCGCAACAAATTTCTAGTTGGGAGAAAAAAAACATTCAAACGGTCAATGCAGTGGTGACAAGAGCTCAAGCTCTTAATCCCCCAACTTCATCGGATAATAGTAATGAAGTTGATAGCCAAGACGAGCACTTGGTGATTTCCCATGACTCGTTTGTTAAACGTCAAGAAGAGGATCCTTCTTTGAAGAAATTCTTCCTTCTTGCAAAGAAAGGGGATCCCAATCAAAATACGAATCACAAATCGTATATTACTATGAAGAATGGTATATTGGTACGGATGGTACAACACTCGGACAAGTCTATGCACTCGCAAATTCTTGTGCCTAAGTGTATGAGAGCCTTAATTCTTCAGCATGCACACGATTCTCAGTGTGCTGGACATATGGGTTTTTCCAGAACTAAAACTAGAGTCCTTGCGTCTTTCTTTTGGCCATTTGTTAATAAAGACATACAAATTTTATTGCCGATCTTGCAAAATTTGTCAAGAGGTCAAGTCTAGAGGTCCGAGACATGCTGCTCCTATTCAGGCTGCAGATATTCCGATTCGGCCGTTTCAGAAAATGGCTATAGACATCATTGGTCCGTTCAAAATTAAGTCAGCCAGAGGACACCAATTTATCCTCACTTGCGTGGACATGTGCACGCGTTGGCCAGAGGCTATTCCTCTGAAGAGCATATCAACTGTCGATATCGCTGATGCTCTTTGGCTCATATTTTCTCGTCTGGGATTCCCCGGAGAAATACTGTCGGACCACGGCACTCAGTTAATTTCGGACGTTATGTCTCAGGTAATGGCTACGCTAGACATTAAAAGGTCTCTCAGTAGTATTTATCATCCAATGTCCAATGGATTGGTAGAACGTCTTAACAGGACACTAAAGAACTTACTTGGCAAGATAACGGAGGATCATCCGGAGGATTGGGACAGGGTTTTACCTGCAGTCCTCTTTGCCTATAGAGAAGTTCCCAACGAGCATACAGGGTTTTCTCCTTTCGAACTTGTCTTTGGTGCGCAACCGCGCGGTCCGATGTCCTTGTTACACGATTTGATAACTTCTGATAATATTGACGATGATACACAATCGTCATATGAATATGTCATTGCTCTTAGAGAAAAGATTATCGAATCGTGCAGGTTAGCAACTTCATCTTCCGAATTTGCGAAAGAAAAAGCTAGGCGATTTGCTAACAAGAAAAGACGCCTACGTCAACTTTGTCCTGGAGACAAAGCATATGTCTTACTTCCCTCAAGAGAGAATAGACTTCTCATTTCATGGAAAGGTCCATACACTATAGTCTCCAAAATTTCCGATGTCGACTACATCGTCGATGTGGATGGAAAGCATAAAACCTTCCATATAAATATGCTAACAGAGTTTATTGAACGTCCAGACTATTTGCAGCCTATTTTCCAGGCGACGGACGACTCTCCAGTCCAACATGGTCACATCTCATCCCTGTCCGTTATACAGGATGAGGAAACTATTTTTTCTGACGTTAACTTACCTCTTCCTGCGATTCCACTGAATTCAACGGAATCGTGGAGGGACGTTACAATCTCTTCGAACTTGTCTTTTGAGGAGCAACGTCAAGTATCCTCTACGCTACAATCATATCAGGATGTCCTTACCGACATTCCTGGACACACAGATGTCATAGAACATGACATCATACTTACTGATCGTAATCCGATCAGAGTAAGACCATACCCAATACCTATTCATTTTCAAGCACAAGTCGAGAAAGAATTGGATGAAATGATTCAACTGCAAATAATTGAACCATCCACTTCAGCTTATTCTTCGTCGATAGTTATTGTTCGAAAGAAAGACAATAACATACGTCTTTGCGTTGACTATCGCAAATTAAATCAAGTTACGAAGTTCGATGCTGAACCTATGCCATTATTAGATGATCTACTTATTAGACTTTCTAAAGCTAAATTCTTTACTAAACTAGACTTGTCGAAAGGTTATTGGCAAGTCCCACTGACGGAACACGCCAAACCTCTCACTGCTTTTTCGACACCTAGGGGTCTGTTTCAATGGAATTTTATGCCTTTCGGGCTTATGAACGCCCCAGCGACTTTCGTGCGCATGATGCGACGAATTCTATCAGATCGTGCAGATGTCATCGCATATTTAGACGACATCTGTCTTTTCAGCGATACTTGGGAAGAACACTATTTGGGTCTAAAGGAATTGCTATCTACTCTACGTGAGCATAGTTTGACTGCAAAACCCTCTAAAGCTTTTGTTGGGTTTAGTGAAATTTCCTTCCTAGGTCATCGAGTTGGTCATGGTCTGTTGAAGACAGAGGACCAAAACATTTCGAAGATATTAAATATCTCGGTTCCGAAGACAAAAAAGCAAGTGCGTAGTCTCTTGGGATTGATACAATTCTATGGAAGATTCATTGAGAATCTGTCCTCCATTATGGCACCACTTTCATCGTTATTGAAAAAGGTTCTCCTAATATGGTGCGTTGGTCCCAGGAATGCCAATCTTCATTGGATCAGGTTAAGAATTTGTTCTCATCTCATCCTATCTTAAGACTACCAACGATTGATAAGACTTTTGTTCTTCGTAGTGATGCCTCTTCCACTGGGATTGGAGCGGCGCTAATGCAGGAATATTCAGGAACTCTGCATCCTGTAATGTATATTTCTAGGAAGCTAAATGCGGCAGAAAGGAATTACTCGGTTTTAGACCGTGAATTGTTGGCTATGGTTTGGTCCATTCTTAAGCTACAAAGGTTCCTTCTGGGCGCGCATTTCTTTATGGAAACCGACCAAAAAGCTCTTACGGCTATGCAAAGTAAGGATTTGAAGAGCTCGAGATCTACTCGTTATGCTATTGCTCTTCAGCCTTTCCATTTCACGGTGCGAGCTATCCGTGGTTCGGATAATGTGATGGCGGACATATTGTCCAGATGCCCACATGATTCCAGTTAAATCTTGTGTCCTAGTTTTTCCTGATACACTTTCAGACTTTTGTCTGTCCTTAATATCCTAATATGTTGTAATACAAATGTATTTGGATGATGTTTAGATAATTTAACAAATTTCATTTTGTCCATCCATCAGTGATATGTTGCTAATATAGCATTGTAATTCATGAAATTTGTATATTGCTATAATTATAGTATTTAGTAATGATTGATATATGATTGGTATTGCCAGCAACTTAGGTTTCTTTAATGGTACCCCCTTAGTTTGTTTGGCTTAAAGGAGATATTTTCTCCTATGTTGGGAGATGATTTGTATCCTCTTCAGACGCTTTGTTTATGCGTCTATTGTACCCGATATTAGGTTCATTTTTTTCATGAGCACATAAGTGATACTTGTGCAATCTTGCTCATGGACATATTAAAAAAAAAAAAAAAAAATTCATTTTTTTACAGGGGGGTGGTAGTAATATGTTGCTGTCATTTTTGACGGAGTCATCTGTCAAGTTATTTGCTTATGTTTTTATCATAAGAATAATTGTGTCTTTACCTGCGATGTCAGGTTGATTAGGGGTTGTCTTCCCTTGTTTATTCATTCATTGTGTTTGACCTTTAGGGTCAAAGGTAGACATTTCGGGCGTATGCCCATGGGCAGGTTTTTTTAAGCGGGAGTTGAGTTAGACTTCCGACAAGCCGGGGAGTGTCCTGGTTTCTGAAGGGACGAGAGTCCATTGTGTTTTTCGGGGAGAATCTTCGAAGTGACTGCACTGGCAGTTTTCCCCAGTGAATCTCTGTGCGTTGGAATAACAGCAGAGTTCCTTGTTAAGTTCTGTGGACTCGGTTACAGGTAATACCGACTTTTTCCATTACTATGCTTTCGGTAGCAGAACATGTTAGAAGATTGCCTAGTCTGTGAACTGCAGCTCACCGGTCCTCCATTTCAGAACTTATATGTTGTGCTCAAGGTAGCCATCCAAGACTATTAGTCTTCATACCATCCAGAAATCCAGTGACGAAGATATATTGTGGGAACCGCAGATTGGCGGAATTTATGTCTACAATAAGCATTACTGCAGGGTTGATGGTAACCTGCTTATCAGAAGTACACAGCCGACGTCAGAACGAGGCCTGTGTTTTCGGCTATTATACTACAGCCTGATAATGTGCAATTGGCGGGGAATGCCAAGTTGCACCTATGTGTCAAAGTGATTAAGGTATCTGACGCGTTTAGTCAGTAATCCCAGGGCGACGCCACGAACTGTCCTTATTGAAGAACATTGTATTGACCATGCACGAATATTCAAATGTTTACCAGCTTGCTGAATGCCTAATGTATACCTATCGATTTCCGGTCAGCATGACCTTGTTTACACTGACTGTTCCTGTTGATACCATGTGTGTTCTCGTCAATAAATGTTTTGAAACGTGCCTGCAGTGTCCAAGCATCCTTGACTACTGCATGTGAGTGTATGGGTTGCAGGGTCTACATACATACGAGCCTAAACACATTCGCGCCTTCATTCGCACCCACACTCAGTTCATCATACGCTCGCACTACACACCTAACAACATGTATACTGTCTTGGGCCAGTGATCACCTCAACAAGAGAAAAAGTACAGTTACACTTTAATTAAAATATTTTGATGAAATGTTAAACGAAACACTAGTCAGTGTTACATTATTTCACTTAGAACCAAGGATATTTTGTTCCGTATAAAATGATTGTCACCAAATCAGTGGCGTAACTAGGGTAGATGGAACCCAGGGCAAATAAGAAAAATGGCGTCCCTTGAAAAAAGTTCTTTAAAATTATGGCTGAATTCTTATATTGGTACTCATAATGGTTACTGGTTATAATCCTGGTTACAAAATAATAAAAATAAAAACACTTTTATTGTTGTCACATAAATTGGGTCGATCTCTTGTCCGCTCCGGCAGTAATTAGCTACCTTTGTTGTGCGTACTGAATTTCGTGCATTATTCAGCTGTTGACGCATTTTAGTTCCTTACCTTCCAACAGGTAGTTGGTAACTTCGAGTCATTGTTTCCCCTTCTTCCTGTAATAATTCGTTTTGTATGTTTACCTGTTCATACCTGCTGAAAGAGTAGATAGATGATGCAATCTTGACCGACAGTCATGTTGGTTACATTCTCTTGTTCCAGACACCGCCGGATTCACACGGAAATGGCCAAGCGAGCTCACTTATCACTGACATTTCTAGTGTGACCTTCTAATTACTGTCGTGAAGATTCACAGCCCAGATGGTCAAACGAAGGTCGGTGTTTGCACAAATACGGGGCAATAGATTATCCATCTGCGGACATATTACTGACATGCCCCTGAAAGATGCAGTGTTGTAATAGCTTCCAGACAGAATTGTTGCGAAGACATAATTTGTGATAATGTAGTGAGTTGTAGTTGCAATCATTACCGCGAATCGAGGAATAGAGCAATTCCATATTTGGAGAGGGACCTTTTAAATAACCCGCGGAATTGTCCTGTGAGGAAATTTTTCGAATAAACCTCATCAAACCACGCATAATTGAAACTATTGGCCGGCATTCGAGATGTAAACATAACAACATTGCTGATTGGAGACTGGTCTAATAGTAAACAACAACGTGCGTGGGACGAAAGTTGTAATATAACCTGAAACTTTCGCTGGGGTAAAAGACTGTTAAATTGTGCTCGTCAAAAGACCAGCCAGACAGCCAGAGTAAAGAATATTAGGATCAGAATTCCATTTATCGGACCGGACATTGTTTGAGCATCTTGAGGGGCTATGACCCAGGACAAATCTACCTTTATTAACACGGAAAACAGAATCCTAGGAATCTGAACACGAGGTCAGAGTGGGAACTTATTGTAAAGTAACACCCCAGAACACGTAGAATAGGCATCTTAACCAAGTTGCCTTAACTATTTCTCTGAGCCAAAAGTGTATGATCCCAAAGACTCCCTGATACTTCGTGGAACGTGTCAAACTTTCAGACTTGACCAGTGACGAGAGTGAACCAGTCATCCATCTGCAAAGAACCCAACATTATCGGAAGCAGAAACCATCAAACTATTGGCAGCTAAGTACAATCTTAAAAGCTGCCAAGTGAACTGTCCATTTTTCGAAAACCATAACATCACGCTGTGGTGATAATTTTGTTATAAAGAATTATTCATTTTTAAACTGTAAACCATAATTGACTTTTAAATTTGTTCTTTGTGTATATACAAATTTAACGTTGATTTAATCATTTTGAATGTACTGCACCCGTATGTCTCAGTCAATTTCTTAAATACATTTAAACAGAGCTATTAAATAATAATAAGAATTTAACTGAGTAATTCAGTTGGGGGCTTGAACGAGCTAATTATAAGATAATTTATCTTTATAAAAGGCGGCGGGTCAGATACAAAGTTAACGTGCTAAGACTCATTCAGCATTGTTCTTGACTTCTGAAATATGTGGACACTCCCTCGAGGTAGAAGCATCATTATCCTTTTATTTACAACTCTCTGCCAAGAGTAATCTTATGCGAATGTAGACACCTTTGAAGACCCACATTAGATACTCTAGGTTTTGGCCACTGTTGGACCAACACTGCAGAGCAACGGGGAGGCAACCCGTAACAATTGTTAAAAAAATTATACTTATATTGTTGCTAAAATATTTTTTATAACTATAATCACGTACTTATTTCTCACTTTGTCCATGCCATTGCATTTTAGAAATAGCAAAAACTATCAGTGCGTATAAAAAAATTGTTACTGGCATTTAGAAGCAATCCGAATGTAAAAATTAAATGTTTAGTTTACTAGGTACTTAAAAAAAATGATTTAGATGATGTGAAGTGGGATAAATGAGATTGTCATAAATGAGAAGTGGAATCTTTGCATTTTTAACCATAAAATGGCGCGCTCCCACCAAATTAGGCGCCCATGGTACGTGCCTCACCTGCCTTATCCTAGTTTCGCCACTGAACCGAATAAAATCCACGGTTACAAATTGCTGAAATCATGACCCAATTCATAAAAACTGGCAACCTTTCTTCTTCTTTCGTCTTCTTCTTCTTTTCCTTTTCACTTATTATGGAGCATGGAGCCACCAGTGCGACTGGTCTCTTTGTAGGAACCCTGCAACAAAGCATTTATATTCTCTAGCAATGGTAGTTTCAATAGCATTTACTGGCAGCCTTTGTTTATTAACAAACTCCAAGTAGAGACTTGTAAAGATAGAGTTTGCATCTGCATCTATCTTATACAAACGTTAAAAAAAGCTAAAGGGCAATAATTGACTAGTGGATTGATTGATTGACTGATTAATGCTTTATAAAGGACACAACTCATTTTCAGAGTCCATATTGATAACCAACAACACCCAGAGGGAATCAGCTGGATAGGATTTGTTAAGATGAACAGAAGCTAATGGAGACTCTTGGGAAAATCTATAGAAAGCAGAGAAAAATGGAAGACCTCAAGAGGGCTGAAAACAAAAAAAAGTAAAAAACAACTGACAATAAATCCGAAAGAGTCGGAAATAAATTGAACGAACAAACTTTATATTCGAAGGGTTGCTAATTGGGCACGCAGGCCACAGTGTGTTGGGTATTTGTCAGAAACTAGACACATTACACGTTTTTGAAGTGAATGGGGTCTGTTTTTTTGTTGGATATGTAGCAACCATCCCAGATAAGTGAAAAAAAAAAAAAAAAACGTTAAGGTTTGTGTAGCGTTTCTGTTTAATTTTACTACATAAATTTAATAGAATTCATTGTGAAAAGTGGATTTAATTTAAACTTAGTTTAACAAAGTGCATTCTTAGATCATAAACATTATACCTGACCATAAGTTTTTTTTTTGTTTGGACATGCGCCCAAATAATAAATGCACCTTTATATAACCGACGGACCGTGTGTCTAGGTTGAACGGATCGTGTCTTGCCAAAAGGTAAAATTTTATTTAAAAGTTAGTGTTTGTAATCAATTTATTTCACATAGCAAGCTGTTTCCTTTTGAACATGCGCCTTAATAAAACTGACAGACCCAGTG
Source organism: Oreohelix idahoensis (assembly GCA_024509875.1). Taxonomy (NCBI): domain Eukaryota; kingdom Metazoa; phylum Mollusca; class Gastropoda; order Stylommatophora; family Oreohelicidae; genus Oreohelix; species Oreohelix idahoensis. The sequence continues at coordinate 77,109 of JAMPIV010008970.1, read as the reverse complement.
TCTAGGTTGAATTAAGCGAGCCTGGTCAAAACAAGGTCTGGAACGAACAAACCATTTTAAAATAACGCTGCTCATAAAACTTTGCAGACCCTCTCGCTCACTTTTCCAGTAGTTCTGCTGTAGAAGACTCCCCAGAAAGACACAGATTGACATAAGCAAACCTCCAACCATTATTGAGTGCATGCCAGTATAGACAATAATAATTAAAATGTAAAAACATATTCGAGTGGGATAATACAGTATAAATTCGGAACATATACAATATTAAAATATCACAAAAAATAATAAGCATCCTTTTACAATCAATAAAGTAAATGTTTGAACAGGGCGTGCTACGAAGAAAAGTAGTAAACACGTTGAAAAAAAAGGAAATGGTTGACTATTCTTTCTTGGTGCGCCAGGTTGGATGGGAAAAATATGTCTTATTAGTTAGGTCTTGCTAAAACTGGGCATTAGAATGAAATTGCTTGTGCGGTAGCAACATCAGAAATAACAGTATTTTGTGTGGAGTACAGCTCAACACATTCACTCGGTCTTTTATATTAGGAATATTTTAATTTGATAGACACCCGTTAATTTAACATATTTTAATTGTGTCTTGGATGAACAAAGTGTGCCACGACAAAACGACACAAACATGTAAAAATAACGATGCTCGCCAAATTTTACAGACTAACTGGCTTGCATTTCCAATAGTTCTGCTGTAGCAGACTTCCACGGAAAGACACAGATTGACATAAATAAACCTCCAAAGAATATTACGTGTATGCAAGCATAGGACAGCAGAGCTTCTAAACGACAAAGCAATCTGAATAATAACTCAGATATAGATACATCATCAAGAGGAATATTACAGTGCAGCACATAGAATATACACAGTCAAGAAAAATATCACAGAAAATAATAAGCGTCTAGATTCAAGAAACACGTTAAAAAAAAAGGTGGGCTTTTCTTTCTTTGTGCGCCAGGTCAAATGAGAAAATTTTTCTTATTTATATTCTTCTTGAAAATACTCGGAAGCAGAATGAAATCGCTGCTCTTCCGGTTGAACCAGCAGGAATAACAACATTTTGTGCGGCTTGCATTTGCAATTACATAAAACAAGACAGAGAGATAGCCACTTAAAGCAGCAGTCAGTATCTTAAAAGAAAGCCAATTTTGACACGACTATAAAAATATCATAGTTTAATTTTTACATTTTCCTAAGTTTTCTAAACCGTTACTAGGAAATCCGGGCAACGCTGAGTACTTACAGCTCGTCTAAGATGTTTAGTACATGCATCTTGCATCTTCATGTATGAGTTACATGTTTTTAGCTAACTATAAACTTTCTATGCTGTTTGCTTGGTCAGTGCATGCATAGGAAATCAAACTTAGGTTGTGGTATGTTCATTTAAGTTTTCAATTAGGGAGGTTCCGACTAGAGCTGAAGTGTTGTTTTCTACGAGTTTTGTAATTTTGGTCTAGTTGATATTAACGTAAATTCGGTTTTACTGCTAAAATATTTCAGAAAAGGACAAATGTCATTAAGGGCACGGACAACTGGATTTGGGAGAACAAAACTGATTTCGTATGAAATCTTAATTGTTGTTATACAGTTTTTACCTATCACTTCTGTTGTTTTTCTGTTGTCTAGTCTTCTACTTCTTTATTTCTCCCTGAGTGCCTGATAACATACCTTTGTGTGTTGTTTGTTTATTTATTTACTGTAGCTATCCCATTTATTCATTTTCTTCTACAGATAAAGTAGCAATCAAAATATTAGACAAGACCAAATTGGATCTAAAGACTCAACGGCTTTTGTCCAGAGAGATCACATCCATGGAGCGCCTTCACCATCCTAATATTATACGTCTGTATGAGGTCGTGGAGACCCTTGCAAAACTTCACATGATCATGGAGTTTGCAGGTGGAGGAGAACTTTTTACAAAGATTTCCAACGAGGGGCGGCTGCCAGAAGTCAATGCTAAGTGGATATTTGTGCAGCTGGTCGCAGCAGTGGAGCATATGGTATGTTTTGATGGTATTACACTTTCACACTATGACTCACATGCAGTGTTTCCTTGTCTGTTTGCTTTGATAGCAAAAGTGTAACTACATTTTTTATCATCCTCCTTATCCTTTGAGCTCCCTACGGAGCATGAAACCACCACTGTGGCTAGTCCCCTTGCATACAGCAGTGGCGTCACTGGGTGACACCATTAGAGGGGGTGACACCAAAATGACTGTCTATACAATGTTTGTGCAGTGTTTCAGCAGAAATTTATTATTTTTTGTATAAAAATATCCCTGTAGTTAGTTATAAGCACAAACATATTTTTCGTAAGCCCAGCTTAACATGTACTGTATCAATATACATAATTTTGATGTAGTTCTTAAACGTTTATACTTCGAACTCTATTGTTTTCTTACCGAATTTTCAATTTAACCACATGAAACTATGTAAATGTACATACATTTAGGCTGTGCGTATGATATTGTAATTTACAGGTGTAATGTTAATTTTGCTAGTTGTTTATGTGTCACTACTATTGCGATTACATTCAGTGATATACGGGAATTACGATTTACGCGTAACATTAGTACAAAAAACATTACTAAGGATTCTGTATGGTCTGGTACGGGAGGAGGTCCATGGGGGTGACCCATGAGTTACCGCACTGGGCGACACCAGCCCTAGTGACGCCACTGGCATAAAGCGTTCACATGCTCCTGCAGCGGTTGTTTCTGTGATAATAATTTACATGATGAGGTTACCAGCCCCATCCACAACCTCATATTAGTCGCCTTGTACGACATGCCTGAATGTAACCAACTTTTAATTTGGCTTATAATGGGCAGCACTTTGCCAGACCATGACTATTATTTTATGCAAATAATGCAAATATTACTAGCTTCTTTACTGGCTTAGTGTTTTGTTTGTTAGTTTTGTCTTGGAGTGTATAATTACTGAATAGTTTAATGTTTTTATATGACAGCATTTTCCATATAATAATAATAGCATATTAATAATAGCTTACACCTCATGACAGCGCACCATAAAATGAATGAATTTTAAAATTGTTTCAGGATTATCATTGTGCTAAATTTTAAAATCCTCTACACCCTTTGAGCGTCCCATTGACAGAGTGGTTATAGCGCTGGTCTCTCGTGGCAAAGGTTCTGGGTTCGAATCACGGTACCAACATGCTCCAGCCTACCCAGCTGTAAATCGGCACCTGACTCTGCTCTTTGAGTTAGGAAAGGGAAAGGCAGCGAGGAAGGGAATTGGTCTCCCCCACCTCTCGATGCTGGACTTAGTATAGTGAAGTCTCTAACACCATTCCCCTACGGCAGTATTTGCTATGGGACTGCCTTTACCTTTTTTTACACTCAAAGAGTAACACGAAAGCATCACTGCACCTGGCATAGTAAAGGGTCAGTTATTTTACTCTTCATCTATTAGTTTCTCTTAAGTGAGGTAACACCAAGAATATTCTATTAGTTTTTCTCTTAATTGAGGTAACACCAAGAATCTTCTATTAGTTTTTCTCTTGAGGTAACACCAAGAATCTTCTATTAGTTTTTCTCTTAATTGAGGTAAAACCAAGAATCTTCTATTAGTTTTTCTCTTAATTAAGGTAACACCAAGAATCTTCTATTAGTTTTTCTCTTAATTGAGGTAACACCAAGAATATTCTTTTAGTTTTTCTCTGAATTGAGGTAACACCAAGAATCTTCTATTAGTTTTTCTCTTAATTGAGGTAACACAAAGAATCTTCTATTAGTTTTTCTCTTAATTGAGGTAACACCAAGAATCATCTATTAGTTTTTCTCTTAATTGAGGTAACACCAAGAATATTCTATTAGTTTTTCTCTTAATTAAGGTAACACCAAGAATCTTCTATTAGTTTTTCTCTGAATTGAGGTAACACCAAGAATCTTCTATTAGTTTTTCTCTTAATTGAGGTAACACCAAGAATCTTCTATTAGTTTTTCTCTTAACTGAGGTAACACCAAGAATCTTCTATTAGTTTTTCCCTTAATTGAGGTAACACCAAGAATCTTGTATTAGTTGTTCTCTTAATTGAAGTAACACCAAGAATCTTCTATTAGTTTTTCTCTTAATTGAGGAAACACCAAGAATCTTCTATTAGTTTTTCTCTGAACTGAGGTAACACCAAGAATCTTCTATTAGTTTTTCTCTTAACTGAGGTAACACCAAGAATCTTCTATTAGTTTTTCTCTTAATTGAGGTAATACCAAAAATATTCTATTAGTTGTTCTTTTAATTTAGGTAACACCAAGAATCTTCTATTAGTTTTTCTCTTAATTGAGGTAACACCAAGAATCTTCTATTAGTTTTTCTCTTAATTGAGGTAACACCAAGATCTTCTTTTAGTTTTTCTCTTAATTGAGGTAACACCAAGAATATTCTATTAGTTTTTCTCTTAATTGAGGTAACACCAAGAATCTTCTATTAGTTTTTCTCTGAATTGAGGTAACTCAAAGAATCTTCTATTAGTTTTTCTCTTAATTGAGGTAACACCAGGAATCTTCTATTAGTTGTTCTCTTAATTGAGGTAACACCAAGATCTTCTATTAGTTGTTCTCTTAATTGAGGTAACACCAAGAATATTCTATTAGTTTTTCTCTTAATTGAGTTAACACCAAGAATATTCTATTAGTTTTTCTCTTAATTGAGGTAACACCAGGAATCTTCTATTAGTTTTTCTCTTAATTGAGGTAACACCAAGATCTTCTATTAGTTGTTCTCTTAATTGACGTAACACCAAGAATATTCTATTAGTTTTTCTCTTAATTGAGGTAACTCCAAGAATCTTCTATTATTTTTTCTCTGAATTGAGGTAACACCAAGAATCTTTAATTAGTTTGTCTCTTAATTGAGGTAACACCAAGAATCTTCTATTAGTTTTTCTCTTAATTGAGGTAACACCAAGAATCTTCTATTAGTTGTTCTCTTAATTGAGGTAATACCAAGAATATTCTATTAGTTTTTCTCTTAATTGAGGTAACACCAAGAATCTTCTATTAGTTTTTCTCTGAATTGAGGTAACACCAAGAATCTTGTATTAGTTTTTCTCTTAACTGAGGTAACACTAAGAATCTTCTATTAGTTTTTCTCTTAATTTAGCTAATACCAAGAATATTCTATTAGTTTTTCTCTTAATTGAGGTAACACCAAGAATCTTCTATTAGTTTTTCTCTGAATTGAGGTAACACCAAGAATCATCTATTAGTTGTTCTCTTAATTGAGGTAACACCAAGAATATTCTATTAGTTTTTCTCTTAATTGAGGTAATACAAAGAATCTTCTATTAGTTGTTCTCTTAATTGAGGTAACACCAAGAATCTTCTATTAGTTTTTCTCTTAATTGAGGTAACACCAAGAATATTCTATTAGTTTTTCTCTTAATTGAGGTAACACCAAGAATCTTCTATTAGTTTTTCTCTTAATTGAGGTAACACTAAGAATCTTCTATTAGTTTTTCTCTTAATGGAGTTAACACCAAGAATATTCTATTAGTTTTTCTCTTAATTGAGGTAACACCAAGAATTTTATATTAGTTTTTCTCTTAATTGAGGTAACACCAAAAATCTTCTATTAGTTTTTCTCTTAATTGAGGTAACCCAAAAAATCTTCTATTAGTTTTTCTCTGAATTGAGGTAACACCAAGAATCTTCTATTAGTTTGTCTCTTAATTGAGGTAACACCAAGAATCTTCTATTAGTTTTTCTCTTAATTGAGGTAACACCAAGAATCTTGTATTAGTTGTTCTCTTAATTGAGGTAATACCAAGAATCTTCTATTAGTTTTTCTCTTAATTGAGGTAACACCAAGAATCTTCTATTAGTTTTTCTCTTAATTGAGGAAACACCAAGAATCTTCTATTAGTTTTTCTCTGAATTGAGGTAACACCAAGAATCTTCTATTAGTTTTTCTCTTAATTAAGGTAACACCAAGAATCTTCTATTAGTTTTTATCTTAATTGAGGTAACACCAAGAATGTTGTATTAGTTGTTCTCTTAATTGAGGTAATACCAAGAATCTTCTATTAGTTTTTCTCTTAATTGAGGTAACACCAAGAATCTTCTATTAGTTTTTCTCTTAATTGAGGAAACACCAAGAATCTTCTATTAGTTTTTCTCTTAATTGAGGTAACACCAAGAATCTTCTATTAGTTTTTCTCTTAATTGAGGAAATACCAAGATTATTCTATTAGTTTTTCTCTTAATTGAGGTAACACCAAGAATCTTCTATTAGTTTTTCTCTTAATTGAGGTAATACCAAGAATCATCTATTAGTTGTTCTCTTAATTGAGGTAACACCAAGAATCTTCTATTAGTTTTTCTCTTAATTGAGGTAACACCAAGAATATTCTATTAGTTTTTCTCTTAACTGAGGTAACACCAAGAATCTTCTATTAGTTTTTCTCTTAATTGAGGTAACACCAGGAATCTTCTATTAGTTCTAACGTGATGCCATATAACTTTTAACCAGTAACCTTTATTGAGAGCAAACTGTCACATCTGGAAGGAATTATTCACCACACATAGACATAAAAAGATGTGTCAGACAAAGTTGTGTGCTGTCCCCCTGCCTATTTAATCTATACACCGAAACAATTTTCAAACAGATAAAGGATATGCCAGGACTGAACATCAGTGGAAGGTCAATAGATATGCAGATGATGCCGTGTTGTTAGCCGAAAGTGAACAGGATTTACAGAACTAGTGAAGCAAGTGAACAGTATAAGTCATGAATATGGATTGGACATTAATATTGAGAAAACAAAAACTATGATAATTAGCAAAACGGACGATAAGCCCACATTAAAGATAAGCATAAATGGGGAAATCCTGGAACAAGTCAAGAGCTACTCATGTCTTGGTCATATAATAACAGAAGATTGCAGATGTGAAACAGAAATCAATAAGAGAATAGGAATGGCCAAAGCTACATTCAACAACATGAAACATATACTGACATCTAAACAGTTAACTCACAAATTAAAACTGAGAATCATAAAATGTTATATATATTCTGCCCTACTGTATGGTGTAGAAACATGGACAATGAATAAGCAATTGGAAGAAAGAATTGAGACTCTAGAGATGTGGATATATAGAAGAATGGGGCGCATCTCATGGAAAAAGAAGAAAACAAATAAGGAGGTCCTAGAAAATCTAGGTATGAAAAGAGAACTAATGAAGGAGATCAAAGTTAGGCAGCTAAAATACTTTGGCCACATTAAAAAAGGCATAACACCTTGCAGAAGACCATAATAGAAGGGAGAGTTGAAGGCAAAAGTGCAAGGGAAAGACAGCGCTATAAGTGGGAAGATAAGATCAAGAGATGGACAGGAAAGAGTCTATCAGTGTGCACCACTAAGACAAGAGACAGAAGGCATTGGAGATCCATTACAGCCAACCTACGTTATGGAGATGGCAGCTGATGATGAATGCCATATGCACTTTGTTAATGTTGTTTTAAGTGTTCTTTTTATCCTGCTTCTCGGTATCATTTGAATAATTCTGGTACTTAAATTGTGGTGTATAGACTTTGTATAAATATTATCGTTGAACAGAATCGACATCATTGCACTCTGGGCAAACCCATAGGTACTCAGTCTCCCTCAGTATGTGTCGAAGAGTGTGAATGCTAACTTTTCCTGTAGCTCGCTGGTTGTATACACGACGGATGCATCCTCTCATACGTCCAGCTCTGCTAGCTTTACGTTTGATGCCAAATTCCAACAGTCGATGATTCATCTATTGCAATGGCATTCTCTAATAGGCGATCATTAATTGTTCTCAGTGTCTCTTCCTTATCCATAGCCAGTGCCTCCACTGTGGGTGCTCTTGGTGCTAGTCTGTCAGCTCTCTCAATACCGCGTACCCTTGCATGACCAGAACAGTAGATCCACACCAGCTCCTGCAGATTCGAAGCTTTTTACAATTATACATTATATAATATAGTGGAATGAACTTTAGCACGAAAAGTCCTATTTAGTTCCTGGGTTTGGGAGCCTCGCTGGTGTAATGGTTACCACACTGCGCTGGCGATCCGGTGATACAGGTTCAAGCCCGGGCGAGAACATTTGAAGCAGTGTCGTCGACCGGGATTTGGACTGGAATAATTCGAGCCCTGGCGACGACATTTGAAATAGTGTCGTCGACCAGGGACTGGAATAATCCGAACGGCTCTTGAGCCCAGCTCTAATGGGTACTCTCCGGAAGACGGCGAGTATCTGCCTGAATGGCGAGAGGACACCTGTCAGCTTACAGGGAAAATAGGTTACTCACGTAAAAATCAGTCTCAGGTTAGACATACTAACCGGAGATTTGGCCTCGAGTAAAGCGGGCGTACGTTAAAAAATAAGTTGCTGGGGATCTGTGAGAAGTCAAAGAAAGAATATACCTGCTGCTCAATCACGCATGTCATAAAATCCAAGGCCTTGCGTGGGGCTGGCAACCTCATACGTCAAACAAATTGTTAAAGAAACCTCCATTAAAAAAGTATGTTCTTTGGTATAGGCTTCGTCAAGTGAACCATTTACAGTTGTGGCTCCATGTTCTATAAGGAGCAAAACAAATGATAACCATGTTAACTGTGACATATTATAGAAAATATATTTCATATATCTATTTTCTGTATCTACACTTCTCTTTTACCCAACTTTCATCTATGTACTCGTGTTAACTTAAATCATCCTACATTCTGAGATCTGTCTTTTCTATCTAATTTAACACGCCGAAATTTAATTTTCTGTTCGCTATTCCCTTTGATGAGAGTTTGCCAGCAGACCTGATTAGCATACGCGAGTCGGTTTCATTTTAAACGCCAGAGATCAAAATCGTAGTAATAGATCAGACAGTGATAATAAGGGAGACAATTGTCTATTACCTTTCCCTGATCTGTTCGCCGGTAGGTTAATTATTCACGGTGAAAGAATTTGAGATCAAAGACGGGCTCGCTTATTTCGTTTTATGACCACATCTGCAGATGGCAAATAGTGTGATTTTTCGATAGAAGAAATCTCGCACGGTCTGGTCAATCATGTTACGCAGGATCCAAGAGAGACTGTTCGCTCGGTACTCGGGTCTGCAGTGGTAACCATATGTAGATTTCTTTCATGTCTAGAAGTTGAGCAGAGATTTTTCCCGTAGGTGCCAACATCTGGCAGAGGTTCTGGGTTTCGGTCCTAGGGGAATTAGGGCTTTGATACGCGTATTTTCCCTAGATTTAACCGTAGGTGGTAAAAGTAATTAATTGAGCCATCTTCTGAAGATTTAATATATAAACCCCAGCATTTTTACTTCATTCATTCAATACTCCACAGACTTTAAAGACATCTAGCTGAGTTCTAGAATACCTTGTATAAGTGAAGTTCTTAGTTTCTCGTTGGAGATAGCCTGTAGTTCTGTTTGGAGGTAATAATATTAACTAGTATTGTCGAGTGATTTAATTGTTAAGTCCGTATTTTAGGTTTTAAGTTTATATCTGTGCAGAGTGATTTACTAGATAAGTCAGTCACTTTTTAGCTCTCTAGGGTTTTTCTGTGTTACAGTGGCTAACAGAATAAATTATATTTCAAGCTAAACTATTCCAGCTAATAAATAAATTTAATTCAATTGCTAGTAACCAGTCAGAGAATATTGTAACCGATTAGTAATGCACTGTTCATCATGAGTATTGACGAAACATATGTATTTCTAATTCATGATGATAAGTTTTTTTTTAATACCTAGAATTTATTTCACGGGAGTTTAAACGATAAGACAAGCTCTAAGCTTGTAGTTTCAATTTAACGTTAAATAACCGAAGTGAATATATTATTTTACGCGAGGTAGGATAGGAGTGAGAATAATAATATTTTGGTTAAGTATTTGTACTTGTTTCTTTTCCTTTATACAGTATTGGGTCAAGCCCAAAATCTACCAGCGGTTTTTTCAATGTGTATCTGAGAATAACCATAAGAGAGAACATTTTGTACTTAAATACTGTCGTGAAATATTCTAATCCACATATATAAATTATCAGGTAAATATAAAGCCTAACAAATAAATTATAATAAAGAAAAGAGCAATGGTAAAATAACAGTGCTGTCACAAGGAATGTACTCGAAATCCCCCTTTGTTTTATGCTTCGTCTGCAAATTGTAACGTTTCCACGTTAAATATAAGCCACTGCATAAATACAAGCGTTTCCACAACACATTAAAACGTGTGCTGTATTTCTTGCAAAAACATTGAGATACCAAGCTGATCAATGACCTAATTTTAATATTTCATTCATTCCATTTTATACACGGCGTAACTAAAGACAGATGGACTAAAGGATAGAAAGAAGGGAGGGCTGAAAATCAGGAACGCATGCAAAATTGAACACGCGTCTCGCTATTAATGCCACCCCAACAAGCGTAACGCGATACACACTTACTACTATCACGCATGTAAGGCCACATGCACTAACTTTATTTCAAATCGACAGTGATAAAATTCACTACCCTTCCCAGAGTTAGGTTTTTAAATCCTGAAAAACTCTTATTAGAAAAGATAACATTAGATGGGTTTACGTTTGAAAACATTACAGTACCCAGACAGCACATCTTCGAAACAGGAGGTAGAAGAAATTGCATATTTTGAACGCAGCCACTTAGCTCTTTTAAATTTGTATGTTTGGGTTCCTTAGGGCTTGCTGACAAAGAATATGTAAAACGTTACGCAAATAGTCTAGGAATTAACAAGTTATAACCAAAATAAAATAGTGGGGATGCCTGACAGCATGAAATCATTTCTGCTCATAAAATTTTTTTATAACGTGTTTGAAAAAACCTTACGTACGGAAATAGCCTACCATGTAAACTCCAAATTGATTGGAGCGCAACAAATATAAGACTAAACACGATTGGTCGGACTATAAATACTATCTTTGGTTGTTAGGGGAGACGTAGGAAGGTAAAATTTTTTCAAACACTTGTCGAAACGTGGCTCCATTGGCCAGACTCGCTGATATAATCACTTAGGAGCGTTAGTTCGAGACCACTAGTTCAAATAAGCTTGATAAAGCAACAGTGCGTTGAAGCCAGCTCATATTTTTGCTAAATAAAAGCCTGGAACATAAGCAGATGGGAATTTGTGCCAGAATTCATTGCTAGTCAACGTATCTGTGTTTATTCTATGAATTGTGGTAAGCTTGAAACATTCAGTATCTTTTTAATGAAAATTGAATGTGAATTGTTAATTTATGCCTGTATATATGTGTAGTTCAGTAGCAAACATGATGTAAAGCCTATAATGCTCCAGCCTGAACAGAAGGTGTCGGAGGAAAGTAAAACGGCATGGAATGGCCAAACAGTACATTGACACCTAGATGATTGACTAGAAAGAAATAATGCTGGAATTGCAGAGGCGTAGTAACCATTAAGGAGGTTAATACTGGTATAAAGTATTTCAGATGAAGCTGACAGTTGGCCTAACGCTCTGAACTCAATGGTTGTGGTGTATTGTGCTCAGTGTAGAACTAGAGTATCAATTAGTTATGAAGTAGAAGGTACATCCTTCTTGTTTTCAGGGACCGTGGTCTTGATGGTATTGAGCAGCACCTGGTCAGAGCTTTGCTGAATCCAGAGTCGGACAGCATACTCCTTGGTCCATTTAGCTATCAGTGAGGTGTCTCCAGAGCACAGGGGAGAAATCGAGCAGAGGAGTCTTTTCCTGCCGCCATCACGCAAGATAAGCTGATGTGGCCAGCTGAGCTCAAAATTATGTACCCCATCTTAAAATAACATTGTAACATAAACTTAAGAGGGGAAGTAAATTGTTTTAATATCAGGAACTGAGAACATCTCCAATACTAGTTCCAATAAAGACAAACTATTGAAGTCATGATGACAAATACCAACAGAGCTTGAACAAAACAAAACCAGTATTACCTCATATTACTACTACACAACTGACACACATAGGATACTTTTAATAATATATGTCACTACAATATTCATATTGAGAAATTCTGTACATATAACTTGTAATTAAAATTGATTGTGATTCCTGGTTCCCTTTGTATTTGAATCAGGACACATATTCATTCATGACAGCAATGAATACATATTGTTATTTGAAAAGTTATCAGTGACTCCTTTAAGATATCCTTGTAGAGTGTTTTATGTATGTGAGTGTCACAGTGTTGTCAAGTGTAGTGGAATAAATTAAATTGTTTATCTGTCTGTTGTTGTTTTGACTTACACTTCATCATACACATACCCTAGACATACAACGTAGTCATCACACTATTTCAGAATAATTCTGACTGAGATATATATATATATGTGGCAGCAAGTAAGGTTATCTATAATACACTACTCTTATTAGATATAGATACCTTCACAGCTGATCTCAGTCAGTACACTAAGTCCCCTATAAATATTTATAACATCCCACTTCACCACATATATTGGGGTCTCGCTCTTGGGATTTTGAATCTTTACCTATTAAAAATATTGGGGGTAATTCACTTCAGGGAATATAAGAATTAAAAGGTATCCTTGGGTGGAATTAAATAAGGTTGAGCTCACGGTGCCTGTGTTGTCCATTAGATATATATTTAGAGATTGAATTGTTGGTTAGACATTGTATAAATTTACCTGATAGACAATGGCGGACCTGGCCAAGTTTCGATCTGCTGCTGTTCGGACTGCAAAAGAGTTAGGATTAGATGGGCAAGTTATGGTTGCCTATGTCACCACGGAATGTGACAAATTTATTGAACGCGAAGAAAGAAGGTTTGAAGCCGAAAGAAAGTTAGAGGCTGAAAGGGAAATTAAGAAGTTACAATTTGAGGCTGAGGCTGAGACTAAGAGGTTGCAGATTGAGGCTGAGGCTAAGAAATTGGAGGCAGAAAGAGAAGAAAGAAGATTGACTGCAAAAAGGGAAGAGAAGAAATTAGCTGCAGAAAGGGAAGCAGAAGAAAGAAGATTGACTGCAGAAAGGGAAGAGAAGAAATTAGCTGCAGAAAGGGAAGCAGAAGAAAGAAGATTGACTGCAGAAAGGGAAGAGAAGAAATTAGCTGCAGAAAGGGAAGAGAAGAAATTAGCTGCAGAAAGGGAAGCAGAAGATAAAAGATTACAAAGGGAACATGAGTTACGACTAAGGGAGTTTGAGTTTCAGGGCCATGCTCCTGAAAATGGTGCCAGTCCCTTTGCCTCTGATGCCACTGCTAGCCAAGGAGCCTCAACCTCAGCTATGAATTTTCATTTAGATCATTTTGTTGAGAAAGACGATGATATAGAGAGCTACCTAAATAGGTATGAACTATTAGCTACCACGTATGGGTTAGAGAGAGAAAGGTGGAGCTTAAAGTTATCTCAAGGACTTCGTGGGGCAGCTTATGAAGTTTTTGCAAAAATGAGCAGAGGTGATCAGGAAAATTATGACATGCTAAAGCAGGCTCTTTTGTTAAGATATGAAAAGAATGCAGAATTCTATAGGAAAAAATTTAGGAATGCTAAACTACTGTCAGGTGAAACCTATCACCAGTTCTCTGCACGAATAGAGACATACTTGGAGAAATGGACTTCTCTGGGGAAAACCCAAGATCTTAAGGAAATGGTCCTTATAGAGCAATTAAGAGAGTCCATGGCTCCAGACCTGAGAAAGTTTCTCATGGAACAAGGTGCAGAGAGGCTGGGGGAGTTGCTAAATGTTGCTGAAAGGTATCAAGCAGCTCAAGCAGAGGTAACAGGTAATAAAAAGAAACAAGTGGATAACTTTAGGGCACCACAGAACTTTAATCAATTTGATCCTAGGGATCAAAACAAAAGTAAGCACCAGTTTGATAGGCCACGGTATGAAAATAAAAATAAATTCCCACAATTCGATGAAAGGAAATATGATGAAAGAAAATCTTTCAACCAAGGAAAAAGGTGGTGTAAGAATTGTCAGATGGACAATCATGACACTGACCGTTGCAGAAGGAAACCTGTGTATATGGCAACCCTTCAGGTCAGGTCGACCTCAAGACAGGAGGAGGATATTATGTTAGATACCACTCCAGATGAGATGAGGAAGGCACAGGCTGGGGATAAAACACTCAAGCCTTGTTTCAGAAAATTGTCAACTTGTCATACAACTCCAGGCAAGGGAGATTTTTACATGAAAAACAAGTTGATGTATAGGAAGACTGGAGCTAGATCCAAAGGTCAGGGACAGCTGGTACTTCCTAAAAGATATAGGGCAGACTTAATAAGGAGCCTACATGTGAAACCAGATGGGGACCATGAGAAGATAGGTACCATCATTCAAAAGGTGGCTCACAATTATTATTGGCCTAAAGCAAGATGGGACATTGAGAATTTTGTAGAAAGGTGTAGCATAGCACATGAGGGAACACCCACAAGTGGGAACATGGATCAGGACCTGGACACGCCACGGGGCAAAATTAGGCCTGATAATAAAAAGAAAAGTAGATTTGATAAAGTGGACCAAATGGAATGGGAAGCCCCTTTTCACGGACAAGCTTCACTTAACTGTTTTACAATGGCCACTATGCGGAGAGTGCAAACAGATGTCTTACCCCAGGATAAGCCGAAAATCCCTCAATCGGACTTAGACAAACTGGAGGAAGAAGATGTAGAGAGGAAATCTCTCATCAAGAATTTTAGGTGGGGAGAAAGCCCCAGGAAAAGAATTGGTAGCGGTCGTTTTGTGAATGATAATTCTGGGAAGAAAAATCATCACTATAAAGCTTCGAGTGGAAGAGACCATACCGGTGCATGGACAAATAGGTCCACACAATTAAAGGTCCATATGTAGCTTTGTTAAGAACGTGGACTGATGAAAAGGCAGAGGAAAACATTACATCTTCATACCAATATGTGAATGAGCTGACCACTCGTTTAAAAACTGGCTGGAAACTTGCCAATGAAAATTTGAAACAAGCCAGGAAGAAACATGCTGCCTATTATAACAGGAAGGCGAAAGACAGAAATTTGGCTGTGGGAGAGAAAGTACTGCTTCTTTTGCCCGGGAGTCAGAATAAGTTACAAATTGGATGGCAGGGTCCATATACAGTTCTAGAGAAGGTGTCTAGAACAAATTATAAGATAGATAAGAAGGGGAAAGAAAAAATCTATCATGTGAATCTCCTGAAGAAATATTTGGAAAGAGAACATCAGGAAGAGACACACTTGTTGACCTTGTCCATCGCCATGGAGATGAAAAAGGAACCACTTTCATCATTTGAATATCCATTACACCCCTGTGAGACAGCAGCACAGGTGAAAATCAGTACACATTTAACGAAAACTAAGAAAGAGAGAGTGCAACAGGTTCTAAATAATCATGCAGAGGTGTTAACAGACCGACCAGGGCATACAAACCTATTGGAATATGATATGAAACTGATAGACCCCACACCTGTCTGTATGAAACCATATTCGTTTCCGTTTGCTAAGGAGAAAGCTTTGAAGGAAGAGATAGACTATCTATTGAAGGAGGGAATTATTTCACACAGTGAATCCTCATATAGTTCCGGTGTTGTACTCTTAAGGAAGCCCTCTGGAGAACATAGACTCTGTATAGATTACAGGAGACTGAATGCTATTACAGAAGGACAGGTGGATCCATTGCCGGATACAAATCAGCTGGTTGCCAGTTAAATAAGGCTAAATATTTCTCAAGGGTGGATCTGAGTAAAGGATAATATCAGATTCCAGTAAAACCTGAGATCAGACAAAATTGTTGGATGTAAACATTTCGGAGGAACGTAATGAATCCCTGAGTTGCCTCTTTGATTGAGGATATTCCGAATGTTTCATACAGGATAATAAGAAGATTATGGGATCCACTACGAAAACTCTGCTATCACCAGGTATATGTTATCTCCTCATAACGTACATTTTGAGGGAAATATAATGTTCTCTGGACATGTCATTGCGCAGACTCAGAGAAGAGAAATGGTGAATACGGGTTGCAAAGCAGCATTAAGACAAGCACTCACACTTGCGGCTGTTCAGTAACATAACCGAAATATATTATTGGTTGTAGAAGTCTAAGGCAGATTTCATGAGTAGTGCATACTCTGAATGGACCCAACTACATAAAACCATGATAGCACCACAGCAGAGTAAAGTCAAGTTGACTTACATTTATCTATGTGTATATAGAATAAAGGACTGACATATAATGTCTGTTTTAAGAGGGGAGGTGTCGTGAAATATTCTAATCCACATATATAAATTATCAGGTAAATATAAAGCCTAACAAATAAATTATAATAAAGAAAAGAGCAATGGTAAAATAACAGTGCTGTCACAAGGAATGTACTCGAAATCCCCCTTTGTTTTATGCTTCGTCTGCAAATTGTAACGTTTCCACGTTAAATATAAGCCACTGCATAAATACAAGCGTTTCCACAACACATTAAAACGTGTGCTGTATTTCTTGCAAAAACATTGAGATACCAAGCTGATCAATGACCTAATTTTAATATTTCATTCATTCCATTTTATACACGGCGTAACTAAAGACAGATGGACTAAAGGATAGAGAGAAGGGAGGGCTGAAAATCAGGAACGCATGCAAAATTGAACACGCGTCTCGCTATTAATGCCACCCCAACAAGCGTAACGCGATACACACTTACTACTATCACGCATGTAAGGCCACATGCACTAACTTTATTTCAAATCGACAGTGATAAAATTCACTACCCTTCCCAGAGTTAGGTTTTTAAATCCTGAAAAACTCTTATTAGAAAAGATAACATTAGATGGGTTTACGTTTGAAAACATTACAGTACCCAGACAGCACATCTTCGAAACAGGAGGTAGAAGAAATTGCATATTTTGAACGCAGCCACTTAGCTCTTTTAAATTTGTATATTTGGGTTCCTTAGGGCTTGCTGACAAAGAATATGTAAACGTTACGCAAATAGTCTAGGAATTAACAAGTTATAACCAAAATAAAATAGTGGGGATGCCTGACAGCATGAAATCATTTCTGCTCATAAAATTTTTTTATAACGTGTTTGAAAAAACCTTACGTACGGAAATAGCCTACCATGTAAACTCCAAATTGATTGGAGCGCAACAAATATAAGACTAAACACGATTGGTCGGACTATAAATACTATCTTTGGTTGTTAGGGGAGACGTAGGAAGGTAAAATTTTTTCAAACACTTGTCGAAACGTGGCTCCATTGGCCAGACTCGCTGATATAATCACTTAGGAGCGTTAGTTCGAGACCACTAGTTCAAATAAGCTTGATAAAGCAACAGTGCGTTGAAGCCAGCTCATATTTTTGCTAAATAAAAGCCTGGAACATAAGCAGATGGGAATTTGTGCCAGAATTCATTGCTAGTCAACGTATCTGTGTTTATTCTATGAATTGTGGTAAGCTTGAAACATTCAGTATCTTTTTTAATGAAAATTGAATGTGAATTGTTAATTTATGCCTGTATATATGTGTAGTTCAGTAGCAAACATGATGTAAAGCCTATAATGCTCCAGCCTGAACAGAAGGTGTCGGAGGAAAGTAAAACGGCATGGAATGGCCAAACAGTACATTGACACCTAGATGATTGACTAGAAAGAAATAATGCTGGAATTGCAGAGGCGTAGTAACCATTAAGGAGGTTAATACTGGTATAAAGTATTTCAGATGAAGCTGACAGTTGGCCTAACGCTCTGAACTCAATGGTTGTGGTGTATTGTGCTCAGTGTAGAACTAGAGTATCAATTAGTTATGAAGTAGAAGGTACATCCTTCTTGTTTTCAGGGACCGTGGTCTTGATGGTATTGAGCAGCACCTGGTCAGAGCTTTGCTGAATCCAGAGTCGGACAGCATACTCCTTGGTCCATTTAGCTATCAGTGAGGTGTCTCCAGAGCACAGGGGAGAAATCGAGCAGAGGAGTCTTTTCTTGCCGTCATCACGCAAGATAAGCTGATGTGGCCAGCTGAGCTCAAAATTATGTACCCCATCTTAAAATAACATTGTAACATAAACTTAAGAGGGGAAGTAAATTGTTTTAATATCAGGAACTGAGAACATCTCCAATACTAGTTCCAATAAAGACAAACTATTGAAGTCATGATGACAAATACCAACAGAGCTTGAACAAAACAAAACCAGTATTACCTCATATTACTACTACACAACTGACACACATAGGATACTTTTAATAATATATGTCACTACAATATTCATATTGAGAAATTCTGTACATATAACTTGTAATTAAAATTGATTGTGATTCCTGGT
This sequence comes from Oreohelix idahoensis, assembly GCA_024509875.1. NCBI lineage: Eukaryota > Metazoa > Mollusca > Gastropoda > Stylommatophora > Oreohelicidae > Oreohelix > Oreohelix idahoensis. The sequence goes on along the minus strand of JAMPIV010008970.1, from coordinate 58,843 downwards.
TCCCTTTGTATTTGAATCAGGACACATATTCATTCATGACAGCAATGAATACATATTGTTATTTGAAAAGTTATCAGTGACTCCTTTAAGATATCCTTGTAGAGTGTTTTATGTATGTGAGTGTCACAGTGTTGTCAAGTGTAGTGGAATAAATTAAATTGTTTATCTGTCTGTTGTTGTTTTGACTTACACTTCATCATACACATACCCTAGACATACAACGTAGTCATCACACTATTTCAGAATAATTCTGACTGAGATATATATATATATGTGGCAGCAAGTAAGGTTATCTATAATACACTACTCTTATTAGATATAGATACCTTCACAGCTGATCTCAGTCAGTACACTAAGTCCCCTATAAATATTTATAACATCCCACTTCACCACAAATACTTGGGTCTTCAAGGTAAACCTGTCTGGCATTGTGTTTGCATCCAGAAAGAGACAGAGTACCAACCTAAAGGACATTAAGACTAAATGCTGTAACTGGGCCTATCGAGCCAGATTATATTCTTTCCAAAATCTCATTTACATTCAGCCCTTGTGGCGAAAAATTACAAACATTAACAGTTCCGACGTTTTGACCAATTGTGGTGTGACAATAAATTGTTTATACTGAGTGAAGTTACCGACCTGACATTTCCTAAAGTACTGGAAAACCTCAAGATTCTGACACTGTGAGCCCTGTGGCATCTCTTTACCTGAACTGATTTCCAGTGACAAACAGTAATCCTATAATATAAACAGTGAAGTTAACGCTCCCCGGAGAATTGGAATTAACCGGTCTCTAGAGCTGGGGTTAATCTTTGCCTAAAGAACACGGGATCTGCTGTGCATGTGTATGTCCTAAAGATTGTTCCAGAAGGTGAAAATCAAGTTTGTAGGTAAGAACGAATGTCAGTGGCCACTGCTGTATGAATAGAATGAAAGCAGGAATGAGTGACTCTTTATAGTATAACTCATACACCCACTTTGTATTTTCTTTTCAAGTTTTTGCTAATGCTGTCCTTTTATTTCTTTCAGAATAGATTAACGTATAACTCTGTTCTTTATTGAAGAGGGAAATTTTTTGACCATAGCGTAAAAATCTTTGACTCTGTGGGGTTAATAACTTTCTTCATAACGGGATCTTGTCTCAACAGAGGGAGGGAGGATTACACCTGTGAGGCAAACTCTTTAATTAATTCACTAACCTATGTTTATTTGTATTTGATTTGATATTCAACTTATTGCTGTTGTAAAGTTTCTTTATGATAAATAAAATTTACATAAACTTTATTTACGTCTGTCGGTCAGCTTGTCCCAAAAGATCCCTAATCCATTGATGTAGTTTTCACGTCTGTGCGTCTAAAAGTCGTCACTTATGTGTGTGTGTGTGTGTGCGTGTGTGAGTGGTGATATATATATATATATATATATATATATATATATATATATATATATTAATATATATTCTTGTAGACTGTCTGACTAACTAAGCTCTGTTGTAGAGATAGGCTGAACGAGAGAAGCTTCTCGATTTCAGGGACAGACTCTAACTAGTTTCCACCACCTCACTCGTGAAAATCTATTTCTTTACATTTACCTCTCACTGAGCTATCACCTGTTCTAATCTATTCAGAAGGGACCAATCTATGTCTTAATTCCCCTATCAAAAATCTACGACATTAACCCACACCTTAAATACAAAAGAGTAAAGAGTCAAAACTCAAATCCCATGGGGTCGACAGAAGAAGAAGAAAATGATGACCAAAAATTATAATGTTATTAATTTTCATTATTCAAAGTTCAATATTCATGTAAATTACTGTTAGAGATTTAATTAATTTTTTTAAACTTCCTTCCTTAACACTTGTTTTTTGTTTGTTTGTTGTTGAAATAAATGTTAAATGTTCTGTTGTTCATTGACTATTATGTGTAAATTTATGCTTGTGTTTCATGCCTGATATCAACTTATTTCTTGAATGTTTAATGTTCGCAGCACGAAAACAACATCATTCACCGAGATCTAAAAGCAGAAAATGTCTTCTATGCCAGCCCTAGATGGATCAAGGTTGGAGACTTCGGCTTCAGTACCATCTCAAGACCTAATGAGACATTGAACACATTCTGTGGGTCCCCGCCTTATGCTGCCCCAGAATTGTTCAAAGATGAAAACTACTGTGGCATATTCGTTGACATCTGGGCTATGGGTATTCTTTTATACTTTATCGTCACCGGTCTCATGCCTTTTAGAGCAGAAACTGTGGCCAAGATGAAGAAATGTATTCTGGATGGGAATTACACCGTGCCGTCGTATGTCTCGGACAGTTGTGTTTTTCTGGTACGCAGCATTCTTCGAAATACGCCTCATGACCGTTTGACTATAGCGGAGATAAAGCGCAGTGATTGGCTAACAGGGCAGGAGTTTCCAGGACCACTGGAACCGTATAATTTAAATCCTAGCCATGACGCCTCAATGATAAATGCTGAAGAATATGAGGCTCGGACGATTCTGAGTGATTTAGGCATCAAGGATGAGAACTTCAAGCAAGCCAGTATGAGTGACTCTTGGAGCAGCATAACTGGCATTTACAGAATTGTGCTTCACAGGGTACAAAAGAAAAGTTGTGGATTCCAAGAAACAATAGCTGATTCAGTAGAAGAGAAAAAAGTTTCAGGTTCAAATTCAGTTGTTGATAAGAGACCCTTCAGACGAATTACATTACGTGGAAATGCCCAATCTGTTGACAGAAAACCACGGTCTCGGACCTGCTCCATATTATGACCTCTGTAGCTGCACCACATTAAAGGTATTCACATAGAAGATCCTTCGTAGGAGTTAGAGACTTCTTTATACTAGGTCCAGCTTTATGAGGTGGGACAACCAGGTCCCTCTATCTTTGTCTTTGCCTTCACTAACTCAAGAGCGGAGTCAGACACCTTTTTACAGCTGGGTAGACTGGAGCATGACGCTACCAGGGTTCGATTCCAGAACCCGGTATCTTTGCAGCAAGAGGCACGCGCTCTAAAAAGGAAGGTGAAGGATCCCGTTACACGACCATTGAGGCATATTGGGAATACAGTGTTAGGCCCGTATTTTCTTGACCATCGGCACACTAGGGGTGATGTGCTCAGCATCACGCCGGCCGCCTTAACCTTCCCAGAGTTGTGCTGGTACCCAATTCATGAGGCTGGGTCGACCCGGGAGCTGTTTGCAGTCTAAAAAAATCCCACCTCAACTGGGGATCGAACCATGGACCACCGAGCTAGGAAGCCAGTGCACTAACGCTTAGCCAATTGAAATATCTGCACCACATTAGCAATGCCTAAACAATGGGTGTGTGTGTCTGTCTGTGTGTGCGTGTGTTGAAGTTGAGTCCCTGTTATATGAAGTCTCAATTACAATATTTATTTTCTTACATAAATCTACCTTAATAGAATGCCAAATATGTATTGGCAATGTTAAATATTTTTTACACTTGACACGGTGTTTGCAACATAATTTCATTTTCTCCTATTATGTTAAAAATGTAAAAGGACTGTTTAAAAGTTGTTAACAAGTTAATGTCAGAGCTTTACGTGCTTGTTACAAAATGTTAATATATAACTATTAATGAGTCTATAAATTGTAACAGACATCTTCAAGATTCTTATTTTATTTTTTCATACTTTTATTTTCTTTATGTGGGAGGATTGTTTTGCATCAGTACTGCTGCTGCTGCTACTGTTACTCATACTACTACCACTTCTAATTCTAATTCTACTACTACCACTACTACAACTACTACTACTACAACTTCTACTACTACTACTACTACTACTACTACTACTACTACTACTACTACTACTCTTCATCTTCTTCCTCTCCTTCATCCTCTTCTTCTTCTTGTTCCTCTTTTTCTTGTTGTTGTTGTTCTTCATCTTCCTCTTTTTCTTCTTTCTCTTCTTCTTCTTCGCTGATCGCACCAAGCGGCGATGCTCTCTACGGCGCCACATCAGACTGGGCGAAAATAAGCTCTCACGGCAAGCAGAAGAGAGGAGAAAACGTCGAAAGAAACACGAAGAAAAACAAAATCAGCTGAAGGCTGTCACCTCAGGGGCGCATGTCCATAGTCAGTTACTTTAACCACCATTGTCTACGGTTACAATTAGTACCTAATGCTGCGTCACGCAGATAACAGGTTATGGTAACACATTTTGTCTCATATCGTTGATGACTCAGCATAGTCAGTCATCATTTCTTTCCTTTATTGGTCAATTATGTTCTTGGGAATTAAATATTGTACATTTTCTATTACTGAACATCTACAAGCTATTTTTCATGAACTAGATGACACTGTCGTACCTAGATGTCACTATTCTAATTTGTCTGTTATCCAGGAAGAAGAATCTTCTTTTCCTGAGGTACAGTTAGCTTTACCTGTACCTGTAGTACAGCCTAGTGAATCTTGGCGGGACGTAACCATCTCTTCGTCGGTTACACCGCAACAGCATCAACAGATTGCTGAACTTCTACAATCTTATCCAGATGTGTTGACCGACGTTCCAGGTCGCACATCAGTCATTACTCATGACATCACTCTTAACGATGATACTCCAATTCGGGTACATCCATATTCTGTTCCTCTACACTTTCTTACTAAAACTACTAAGGAACTTGAACAGATGTTATCTTTAGGAATTATTGAAACTAGTAATTCCCCATTTTCTTCTCCATTAGTTATTATCCGAAAGAAGGACAATAACATTAGACTCTGCGTCGACTATAGAAAATTAAATGCACAAACGATAGTTGATAGCGAACCACATCCACTTCTCGACGACTTACTGCCACGTCTATCGACCGCAAGTATATTCACTAAGATAGACTTAACTAAAGGTTATTGGCAGATACCACTAACCGAAAAAGCTAAATACTACACAGCGTTTTCCACTCCGCAAGGTCTATACCAGTGGAATGTTATGCCTTTTGGCCTTGTTAACGCTCCAGCTACCTTTGTTCGCATGATACGACACATTTTTTCAGGTAGACCAGACATTATTGCATACATAGACGACATATGCTTATTCAGTTCATCTTTTGAGGAACATTTTTTGGGTCTTGAAAACGTTTTGGACACATTAAGAAGGAACATTTTAACTGCTAAACCCACAAAATTACAAGTAGCATTTCATGAAATAACTTTTTTGGGTCACATTATTGGAGCAGGATATATCCGAACACTACCCAGTACGGTTTCTAAAATTTTAAACATTTCCGTTCCTCAAACGAAGAAACAGGTTAGAAGCTTGTTAGGTCTAGTCCAATATTACAGTAGATTCGTACCTAACTTGTCATCTATCACGGCTGTCCTGTCCTCATTATTAAAGAAGGACATGCCAGTGAAGGTGACATGGACTAATGAGTGTAATAATGTTTTCCATAATATTATTAATATATTTTCAAACCCACCAATCTTGAGACTAACTGATGCTTCCAAAAAGTTTATTCTCCGCACAGATGCGAGTAACTACGGCATTGGCGCATGTTTGCTCCAATATCATGACGACATCCTCCATCCAAACTTGTACATCTCACGGAAACTGAAACCACCAGAAGTCAAATATTCAACTGTCGACCGCGAACTTTTAGCAGTGGTGTGGGCTATAACGAAGTTGGAAAAATTCCTGCTGGGAGCCCCGTTCGTAGTACAGACCAGAAGGCCGTGGCATCACTACGACGGGCGAATCATAAAAGTCCAAAGCTCACCAGATTCGCTATTCTCCTGCAACCTTTTGACTTCTCAATCGAGTACATCACAGGAGCAGATAACGTCCTGGCAGATACTCTATCTCGAAACCCTACTGACGTCGAGTCCTGAACTATATTAACGTCGTAGATACTTACTCAAAATAAATAGCACTATAATGGCTGTTCTATATAGACATAAACTATTGCCTACAATACAAGTATCTGCGTACTAAAGACTTTATATACGAAATGAATGGAATCAACGGACTCTATTTTCGTATTTACGCCAGAACTTTGCTTGATATCTTTTACTGATAAAACTATTGGACACATTTCCGTGCATCAAGTGAACATGGTGGAAAACACTATCAAAGTAACTCAGTATGCGACATGAACTATTGATAATAACGCCGATACTTATGAACTGAAACACTTAAACATTTGTTTGTTAATTGGAATTCACAAGGATCAAGCATACGTATGGATCATCTTATCCAACTTTAATTAATTTTAATTAAGTCCTTTAAATAATGGAAATTAAAATGAAAGTGAGATAAATATGAAAAAAAAAATGAAATGAAATTTGAAAAAAAATGAAATGAAGAAAAAAAAATAAGAACTCACATGATTCTTATATAATGTTATTGTATGTAACTATTATATTATATAGTTAATAATTATGTGGGTACATCACATACTACATTATTGTTTAAATTGGTTAATTTAGATAGGTATTAACAACTTAATACTAAACTTAATTAATGTCCAACACACATAACTAAGTTAAATTTAAACATTACTTTTTTCTCTACTTTATTCTTTATTTATTTATTTCTCTCTTTAACATATCCTTTCATTTTTCTTACTTTAGATTTTCAACAACTTTATTCTTATTCCACACTCAATATAATTAATTAGTTTAATTTTAACTCTTTAGATTAGTCTGACGTGACATTTCATTGCGACATATTTTAAGTTAATTAATTATTTAATTAGATATCAACATTAGCCATTCTCTTTTAGTTTATATAAAATTTATGTATAACATTTAGGTATAATATGATCATTAATATATTAGATGACTGTTAGTTAGTCGACATGACCACGACATTGGTTCTAGACAGAACGTCGTAGGCCATATGCCGCATTTTTGTTAAATTTTTTGATATTGTTAAATTTTTTGATATTCATTGAGATAGGTTTTTGAAAGAAAAAAAAATCTATCTAATAGATTTTTTTCCCCCGGTGGACAGGGAATTGTTACGGTAGATTAATTGGCATTGTCTGCTAGAGGTTAGCAGCATGCGATTTTAGGGGTTACAACGTTTAATGTAATGTAAAAAGTATTATTAGCCTAGTGAACGCTGTGACGTTTCAGCGTTGGTAGTCACGCACGGTGACCAAGTAACGGGACCCTTTTTCAAATGACCGTCAAACGGAGAAGACGTGTCTTTATATTCTTATAGTGTCGGGCATAGAAAGCCACACGGTTATATTGTATTTTCTCATGGACATGGGTCAGTCCACTGTTATGATGAAGAAAGATGAAGTTACAGGTTAGTAATTGACTAAACCTTGTCGGGATGAATTAACAGTCCTTTTTTAGTGATACTAGTGCCAGACGCATAATCTCACTGTCGGTCGTTGAATTTACCAACCACGCGTGCATACAGTTATGTCGTTCTGTCTACAGTAATTCAGATGTATGAGACAAGGACTGATTTGTAAAGGAATCATAGATGAAGTATGAACTGCAATTATTATGTATAACTCTTCATGATGACCATGTGTGAACTGTTCGTGTATGGAATTGATATATTAAATTTATATGGACTCAAGGAATGACTTATCAAGTCTCTGAACGTTGGAAGTTGAATATATAATGATGTTGACAAATATTCTATCCCACCTTCGCGTAATTTACCATCAATAGCACGATACCATAACTGACTAAGAAAGACAAGGGATAAAAATGAAAGTAATGGTAATCACTGAATGTCACCTCAGGGGCGCATGTCCATAGTCAGTTATGACTGAAGGCTGTCACCTCAGGGGCGCATTTCCATAGTCAGTTATGACTGAAGGCTGTCACCTCAGGGGCGCATTTCCATAGTCAGTTATGACTGAAGTGGCTATCATATTATATTATTCTCCCTCTTCTTTCTCTCAGACGTCTACTTAAATATTTTTCAAAGAAAGCAGTGATCATCGTGAAGCTGTTTGTATCGCCATTGAATTTTTCCAGGAATTGTACCGGTGACGGCCATAGCATCAGTACGATGGTCTCTTTGTCAAATATAAACACACTATCAAAGTACATTATGAAGTATACATTTGTCCTACTATATTTTCCTTCTTATGTTTCTCCTCTTAATTCTGTTTCAAATGCTCTTAGTTGGTCAGCTGTTGAGATGGTCATTCAATTCAGATTCAGTACAGCCCATTGAACAAAAAATAAGAACCAGAAAGATACAGACTACCATAATTATAGGTACATGCACATATTAGAAGGAGTGAAATGATATGATAAGATCACTAATGGGGATGAGATGGATAGAACAGGACAAACACCAGTGGAAAAAGATGCAAGGAAAAGACACTAATGTGTGATAGGACACAAATCTAAAGAAACCCTGTTGATAGCATTACAATGCAGTCTCCATTCTGGAATCTCCAAAGGTAAGAGAAAGGATGTGAGACTAAATAACATATGGAGAAGAGAACTTGAGACAGACATGACAATGATTTAAAAAAGGGCACAGTTGGACCTTGACGGGATGACACAGAGCAGAGGGGCGTGGCATGTCAGTGTTAAAGACTCAAGCTAATGTTTGTGTATGAAGACCGAGCTCATGTTTGTGTTGATGACCCGTGGTCATGTTTGTGTTGATGACCCGTGGTCATGTTTGTGTTGATGACCCGTGGTCACGTTTGTGTTGATGACCCGTGTTCATGTTTGTGTTTGAATATCTGTGCTCAGGTTTGCGTTTGAAGACCAGTGCTCATATTTGTGTTTGAAGGCATATGCTCATGTTTGGGTTTGATGACCTGTGCTCATGTTTGTGTTGAGGGCTTGTTCTTTTGTTTGTGTTGAAGACTCGTCCTACTGTTTGTGTTCAAGACCTGTACTCATATTTGTGTCGATGACCTGTGCTGATATTTGTGTTGAAGACCTGTACTCATGTTTGTGTTGAAGATCAGTACTCATGTTTGTGTGGAAGACACGTACTCATGTTTATGTTAAAGACACGTACTCATGTTTGTGTTAAGATACGTACTCATGTTTGTGTTAAAGACACGTACTCATGTTTGTGTTAAAGACACGTACTCATGTTTGTGTTAAAGACACGTACTCATGTTTGTGTTATAGACATGTACTCATGTTTGTGTTGAAGACTGTCACGAGTAGGTTATATAAGAGTCTGTCTGTGACCAGAGCCAAGGTCTGGGTGATGTCAGAGACAAGATAAAAGAGTCTGAGAGAGATCTGAGGTGATAGATAAGAGATTCTGTTGATAGTGGATGATGTGACTTATAGTTATCGAGGGTGAGAACAGAACATGACTCTCCCCTCGCCACTCGGTGACCTTTTGTTCAACTACTGTCACACCGCCTACTACTCAATCAAGAGGTAAGGTTTTTATACACTAAGGTGTATCCACACACAACAATACATTACAAGTGAATAGTACAGATCCAGTGAGGAAAGTAAAAGAAATCTGATCCGGTTAAATAAATATACATATATACTGTATATCTCTTTTATTAAAACAACACCTAAATAGCTGCTGGAAAAAAATGAATAACATAAATATCAATCATGGCATAAAATACAGATGGAATAAAATTACAATGCAGGTCTCTAAGAACGAGACACCAAAATTATAACACTCCAGAAACAGGTAGTAAACAAAAAAATAGGGACTACCACACAGGGAAAACCAAACAAAGGTTACGCGCTCCCACAAGTATGGGGTTGTACTTTAAATCTAATAATCCGTGGTTGGAAAAAAAACCTTGAATACACACCAGTTCCAGTTATGCCTACACACTAAGTCTGCTGACTTGTTCCTGTCAGCGACTTTGCTCACGAACTACACTAACCAGTCTAGTACAGTGTCAGAAAAAATCTACTCTAATTTTGAGTGCACTCTTTTTTCCCTATTCGTTGGCACTCGTGCTTTACTCCACAGGGATCACTGCTGGCCACTGAAGATATGATACCCTCTTTTCTCCAAGTGTAATGGCTAACAAATCCTTGGAAGAGATGCACTGAGCTGTAAATCCGGGCAGTTGCGGGGTGACACACTCAAATAATTTATATGCTGAAACTAATCCACATCTGGATTGGGCCCACTGCTTTGGTGCAGCCCTCAAACTAGGAATGAACGAGGTGGCTTTATGAGCACTGATTGATTTTCCGATGAAATGCTATTTCCCACTCACGGGGAAAAACACCGATGACCCGTAATAGGGTGGATGAACTGGGAACGCCTATCTCTACGTGCAACCCAGCTATAAAGGGGTCGTTGACTGGAGCGACCTTCCACTGAAGACAAAGTCTCCCCAGAAGGCGTTAACCACAGAAGGCGAAGTCCAGCCTAAGGCTCAGTGATTGCCGGAGAAGGCCGACGTATGCTGTAATGAAAACAAAAACAAAACCTCATAACATTTTGCTAAATAAAATCGTCAAACATCACAACACAGCACAACAATAAATAAAGACAATTAAATACAGGTAATCATACTGCCCTTTGTTACATCGGGGTTTTCTTTCTTGTTGGGTTTTGGTTTTAGTTCTTGTAGTGAAAAGTATTATAAACGTTCATGCATCATGCTAACAACACGAATGGACACGGGTATGGTCATCACAGGACATAACTGGCCGAAGAACACAAGACATCTTGTAGGGGGTCCATGATAAACCTCGCTTGACATTTATTTAATTCAGGAACATTGGCATGGTTGGAGAATCGTGAGTGAGGTCTCCGTAAAAATACATATGCATGGTCAATCCATAAACAAGTTATTCATAGTAGTCAGTATTCAATACATATCGTCTCAATTATTCAGTTCTGGCCACTGTACTAGAGGTACGTGCAGAACGACGACACCCAAGTAATGTGGACCAGACGTGAACATAAAAATACTCCAGTTATACTTCTCTGTAAGAGGTGTTACTTCTGTATAAGTTCAGGACCATATTAGAAAACATAACTTCGAAGTTAGTTTATGCCACTTAAATATATAATATTCCTCCACATTTCTGGGAGCTTGAAAAACACGTCTGACTAGGACGACTTGAAGTAACGAAAGGCCACGAATATGAGCCGTTAGAATAAATTAGCGCAAACTCGTTACGTCATTGACAACCGGTGACGTATTAAATAAGCAGCGTTCAATATAAGTTTTTTTTTTTTTTTTTTTCGTACGCCCGCTAACACTCGAGGCGAAATCTCAGGTTATTATTTTTTTTTTTTTTGTCTAACCTGACATTGATTTTACGTGAGTATCCCTTTATTTCTTGTACAGAGACAGGTGTCCCTCGCCATTCAGGCAAATACTCGCCGATTTCGGAGGTACCCATTGCAGCTGGGTCGGCTCAGGAGCCGCCAGTCCCTAGTCGACGACACTTCTTCAAATGTTCTCGCCAGGTCTCGAGTTAATCCAGTCCAAATCCCGGTCGACGAAAAATCCTCAAATGCCGTCGCCCGGGTTTGATCCTGTATCACCCGGTCGCCAGAGCGGTGTTGTAACCACTACGCTAGCGCGGCTCCCCCAATATAAGTTAAAAACCGTGCAAAAACATGAGTTACCACAAAGATACATATTTCCTCAATAGCAATGGCTATATTTTTATGTGTAGCAATAATACATAACATATTAACATTTGTTCTTTAACACCCTTCCCCTCCCCACTGTTGGTCAAGGCAGACCTGGACTGCAGTTTATCTTACTCTCCCCTCCCTCTGTCAGCCCACACACAGCACAGTGCTGGCCAACTTGCTTTAACGTTTGCATAATAATACGCAATCCCGCGTCTTAACGCTTGGGATAGTTCGGCTTGTTTATAAAACTGCTAGCCCCTCCCCTGTGCTCGATCTGCGAGACGTGACCTTAAAATCAGTCAGGTCAGCTAGCTACATAATTCGCAAGGCCATCTACCTTGTCGCATAGGTGTTAGACAATTTAATAATTACATACCACATATAACAACCATAGAAATATTATACATGAATTTTAACCAATCAATTAATGTACCGAAGCTTACAAAAATATCAAATTACATGGTGTGGAAAAGAATTATATTACACGTCCGCCCCTGCGGTCAAAAAAATTACATTTATTCAGGTTAACCTGATTGTGGGTAAAAATTTTCTAACTGAGTCATCCCTAGACCAAGGGACTCTGTTTATGCCCTACATCAGGCATAATGTAACATAACCATGAGGCTCTTATCATATAAATAGTAGCACCCTCTCCTAACCAACTGGCCATAGCTTAGATGGCGCGTTAAATGATTGCATTAATTACCACACTAGTAAAATCCTTTACGAAGAAATACTCTGTCCATTATAAAGCCCTAGCAAAAATTACTTATAATATTAGCGTTTACAAATTCGCTTACCGAACAAACGTCAGAATATCCCACTACTCACAAGTGGGCAGACTGTCTACTGTTGCTATTTCCCTGGCAAGAATTCCAAGACTAAAGCAATTAACGGACAGACAAGGACTTCTTATATACTACCATCTTCGGTCGCAGATGTTCCCCCAGTCATGAACACGTGCACGGAGCAACAGACAAAGACACGTAATATTGGACCAGAACTTTCTCTAAAAGACGCAACTACCAAAAGATTTTGCGTAACGGGTTGACGGCCGTCCCAGCTGAAATCGCAAACAAGGGCACCTGCGCACCCCGTGCCGCTATAACCATCGTAAGTCTACCGTAATAGGATCTCAAAAAAAACATGAAAACGATGACCGTCTCCGTTTGTCAAAGACCCAGTCACGAATGACCGCCCAAGTTTCTACGTAACGTGCTGTCATTCAACAGGACTATTAAAACAGGTCTCCTGGAAGAACTGCACTCAAAAGACCAAGCCGCTTCTACAGAAATGCAAGAGGGCTACTCACGTGGACAGAGAATCAGAGTTTAAGAAGAACGCAGAAAAAGATTACCACTCGTACTCAACATGTTTACGAGCGGCGAAGATTCTCTACCGCTGGTCTGATGCCAGGTGTTCTTGCGCCTTCTTTACGTCAATTGTTGTTGGCCCAATGAACACGAAATCCAAGAACAAAACCACTCTGTAGGGTGGGTGTCTGACCGAGTAATAATGGGGGTTTTACTGCCCCGTAGAACCACATGAAAAGAACGAAATACCGAGAGCCAGTGACTCCAGGAAAAACTAAGAAAAAAAGAGAAGGGGTGGGTTGGAAAATAGGGAGTAACCGCCATTTCGCCACAAAGACCTGTGCTCCACGGAGAGCTGAAAGATGTTGATGATGATGATGATGATGTTGCTGATGAGGATGATGTTGATGATGATGATGCTATTAATGATGATGATGAATATCAGTTGATACAGTTTTAAATATTTCTGGGGTTCTGACTGTCACGAGTATGGACATAGAGAATGTCTGAGTTTAGACAGAATATAAATGGGTAATGTGAAAATAGAAAAAATTAAAGTCACTAATGAAAATGTGGAGAGAGGTAGGACTTCTGAAGAGAAGAGAGTTAAAATCAAGTATCTTATGTCTACTTCCCAGCCATACTCGAACTCTATTTAAGATTTCATAACCTCTTCCGTCCTCCGATGCTAAATAGAATAATCTACTACAGCAGGGACTACAACAGCAAACATTAAGTGACAGTGATAATATAGTGAATTCTGACCACTTAGTACATATAAATGTCTTTCTTTAAGAAACCACAACACTGAACCAAAAAAAAAGGTAATGCCTTCACTAGCTCTGAAGGGCTAGTGAATGTATCAATATCACAACCACAGAAAAATAACACAAGACTTCACTCCATCTCTCGAGAAAAACGTCTCACTCCAAACCACCAACAGCAGTACACTTTCTCACTCAGAAACAAATCTAACTAAAGGGCTTTGGCCCCCAGTTTAGCGGGGAAACGGCCACTCCTTATGGTAATAATCCTGGTAAGTAAGTAAGGAGAAGGAAAACCACTACACAGTTCCACCTAGGTTGAAATTTCCAGGCTATGGAGATATGCTCTCTCTGTAACACTGTCGTAATAAACCCTATGCATTCACAATTTCCTGTGGCTGGAGGCCACACTAGCAGGTGAAGGAGATTAAAACGAGTGCAGAAATAAATACTTGCACCCACTGATTCAAATCTATCCAAACGACGAGGACATTTGCTGGCGAGCGAGTATCCAGTAGGTGCGCTGGGGCACTTCTTATACTGGATGATGAAGACTTGAACTATAAGACAGGCGACGAGTACCGGCAACTGACTACTCCTCTCAGTCGTTATGTCAGTATACTCAGAGGTAACCGACTATCAATGGGTCGCACAGTGTTGCCGAAACTGACTGGATGACAGAGGCAACACCTCTGTCGTAGATTTTCGATAGGAGAATTAAGACTAGGTTTGGTCCCTTCTGAATAGGTTTGAATAGGTGATAGACTCAGTGAGAGTTAGTGAAAGGTAATAGAATTTCCACACACGTGAGATGATAGATTTTGATATAGTGGCTGTCTCTGAAAGCGAAAAGAATTCTTCTCTCTCTCCCCTATCTTCTACAACAGTTGTTACAGCGTCAGACAGACTACACCAATATACATATTACGTATATTTCTATCACTCACAGGCACGCACATACACGTGACGACAGGTAAACACACAGACGTGGGAAAACTATAACAATGATATATATATTATCTAGAACGAGCTGACCAAACACGATTATTAAGTTCAAGAGCGATTTTAATATCAGGAAAAAATCGGCTCACAACATCAAAGAAAGTACATCAAGGAAAATACATATACACATAGGCATAAAAATTCAAGGAAATGTTGCAAGGATGATAGCCCCGTTATAGTGTTAACTCTAGGTTTAGCCCGGCCCCGTTAAGAGAACAGATGATGGCGCCCGAGTCACAGATACATAGGGTTTGAGTCTAAGAGTTTTCTTCGTTTTATCTCGTAATTATATGCACAGAGTTTGAAAAAAAAAATCTGATTTAACCTAAGACAAAAAACACAAGAACTCTAGCCTTAGCAACAAATTATGCAGATTGAAAAAAAAAATAGGACAGCAACAGGGTGTCAAAGATATAATAGTGAAAAATATCACTCAAACCAGCGTACACTCATTCATTCCGCCATGGCCTCTCATACAGGTACTCACGACTTTGCTCGCTGCCTCTTGGAACACACTGATTTTTAGATTTTCACACAGACTCAAAAAAAATGCAGTCTTCTGCCAAGAAGTCCCCAGTTCCAAAAGACGTATTTAACTCGGAGTCTCCGGGAACGACTACTTGGGTGTGCAAATTTGTTCAAATGTCTGATTAAGTCACCTAACAATTATTCCAGGCGCGGGAGTTAGCAGAGCACCGTGTCAATAGCGTAGGTTTCTAGAAATGATGAATGTCAGGTCGGTGCCTTCCCTCAGTATAGGATTCACTCTAGTCACACCACAGATTTGTCCACAAGAATATATATATATATATAGTCGGGAAATGTTAGTTAATACTTGAAGTATTTCGCGCCACCAGGCAGAAAGATTACGTAGAGTTTTTCTAGAAGAAATTAAGATCTGGCTCCAAGGTCCAGTATTTATCATTACAGTCTTTGAAAACCCGTTATTGGGAGATAGTATTTCTGGCTAACTCGGGTTGCATATGCACTGTTTAGACCAGTGGTACTTAAGAAACCCACGTGGTTCAAAATAAGGACTGTCTATTTCTTCACAAGTATGGAAACTACTACTAGGTGCTGGTAAAGTTAGGGTCACCCCAAAACATTCACTCAACCACAGAATTACAGGTAGTCGCACAACTTAAGAATAAAAATGCTGAAAATATTTCTGGAAGTCTAGAAGTTCGACAAATTGCCGAAACAAACTGAGATCTTCGCTAACAGCTATTCTGTTTACGAGCAACCTATCTACTGTGAGTCTATGAGCGAGAATGAAATTAAAGTTTCAAACTTGGCCAATATCTTTAAAATCAGACAAAGGGCCCAAACTTATTTCGCCAAGCGAAATTATCTCCCTTGTCCGTATAACACCTTCGTCCGCTTATCGCGTGACGTAACAGCCATCAGTGGCCGAGGGCTTGCATGAGTTGCAAATCTCAGACCACCATCTGCAGTGCGGAGTGGATTTTCACGCTAAGCCGGGTTTTTCCTGACGAAAAACCTCATGCGTTTACTGAAATGCAGACTCTCTGTCTACTTTCCATGTCCCTCGGGTGAATTTTCACGCCCCAGGCCAGAGACCCTCAGACGAATGTCTAGCGAATGCTGTAAATTCACGCCTATCGTCCGACCAGCGCGACTGACATGTACGCAATACCACCCAGGTGCGATTCTCAGTTTTAGAGAAAGGAAAACAGGTAAAGTTTGCGAATTATATGAAAATAATATTCGCAAAACGAATGGATGAAAAATATACAGGAAAAAAAAGAAATACAGAGATAATAAAAGAGAGAATTCGGGTGAAAGAATAGGAAGAAGATGTAGGACATTAAATGAATATAAACCCTACGTGACAGAGCCTCCCCCCTTTAAGATATGGAAGCACTCCATGTCTACGTTATGGAGTTTAATTTCCTATAACCGTAGCTTCGGGGTGTCTGTCTTCTTCCCTCTCCTCTTCCCCCTCCGTCTCTGTCCAATTCCTACTCAAGTCCACTCCTCAAAGTTTCCTTCCCCTGGAATGTCTCATATGCGCGCTTGAAAGAGCGTCGCCGCTTCTGACATTTTTGAAAGATTTCCTGTGATAGCGGTGGAATATCCCTGCCACTATCGTCATCTTCGTAAGTTTTGGCGATCGTCAGGAGATGGTCGGAGGTTGGCACTGGTTTTTCCAAGTATCTCTTTAAGAGATTTAAATGGAAAACCTTCTCCTTTCCTTCAATAGAGATCTGGTAGTTAGCCTTAGAAATCTTTTTCAGGACGGTAAACGGCCCTTGCCATCCGATTTTCAGTTGGTTGTTCTTGGTAGGGAGCAACACCAAAACTTTCTCTCCCGCTTCCAGTTCTCTCTCTTCCGCGACTTTCCTGTATCGGTTAGCGTGCTTGGTGCGTGCTCGCTTAAAGTTAGTCGTTGCTAGGTCCCACCCTAGTTTCAACCGTTCCTTTAAAACCGACACATATTTACTGGCTGAGACAACTGTCTCATCAGCCTTCTCGTCTGTCAGAGACTGAAGTAAGGCTTCAAGCGGGCCCTTAATGGGTCTGCCGAATAAGAGTGTAGCTGGCGGAAATCCTGTGGAAGTATGAGGAGATTCTCTGTAGCCAAATAATGCTGCAGGAATACAGAGATCCCAATCTTCAGGTTTCACTTGTGCCAGCTTACTTAGCATCATGGTGAGGTTTCCATTAGCACGTTCCACGAGCCCATTTCCGGCCGGAGTATATGGCTTAGTGTGGATGTGCTGGGTCCTCAAGATCTTAACGATCTCATCCATCAACAGGTTTCGGTATGGAGATCCATTATCCGTCAACACTTGCTGAGGGAATCCCAACCGAGTGAAAATCTGCACGAGGGCTTCTGCGACATGCTTGGCATCTGCGCATGTTAGCGGGATAGCTTCTGCCCATAAAGTGCATGTATCGACTAAGGTCAGGATGAACCTGTTCCTTCTTTTAGTCCTTTCGAAAGGCCCTAAAATGTCGATCACAACCCGTTCGAATGGTGTTCCCATTATTGGCATTTCACCCATGTGGACTGGGGGTGCTCGTTGCTTGGGTGGTACACGTTGGCACTGGGCACAGGATTTGACATATCTGATAATATCAGTATTTACTCCTGGCCACCAATAATGAGTGGTTATACGTTGGTTTGTGGCGTTCTGTCCCATATGTCCGCTAAAGGGAAGAGAGTGCCCCATTTCTAGGATTTGGCTTCTGTACTGTTTCGGTACTAGGAGCTGGTTGTAACCTTGGTCAGGCTTGCCCGTTCTCCGATAAAGTACGCCATCCTCAGAAAAAATGTCCCCGTGCTGTTTGGGTTCCTTCGCCACGGGCAGTTTCCTAAAGCAGTCTGCCAAAGTAGGATCCTTTTGTTGCGCTTCTTTAAGTTCCATAGGTAACAAATTAGGCGCAGGCTCCCGTTCCTTCTTGGTTTGCCCTCTTGTAGTTACTGCTGCCACAATCGGCTCTTCCGGTTTCCCAATACACACGTATCTCCCGCCAAGTATGACTGGGTAGATGGGATCATCCATAACAGCTGCTTTGATCACACCTCTGACAAAGTCAGAGTGTATCTCCACCAATGCGATGGGAAGCGCTGTAGGTGCATCACTCTTACGAACTCCACAAAGTTTGACGGTCTCTCCTGTCTCTTGACCGGGTTTAACCAGGTTTCTGGCAACAATGCAATCGTAAGAAAGCCCCGTGTCAAATAAGCAAGAAGTTTGAGAACCGTTCAGAATAACAATACCTCGCGTTGAGGGTCTATCCCCAACAGGTTGGGAATCACTGTCAATAATTCCGCCTTGCGAGACTGTCAATAAGCATCCGATGCGTTTTGGCTCGGTGTGCTCGGTCTGATCATATGTCCCGTGCTCGGGGGTTCTCCCTTTGCCACCTTGTCCTTTCTGGCTACGCTGCCATGTAGGGCGGTCGGGTTGATCGGACTGTTTGGGGTGGTTGGGGTACTTGTTCTTGTAGAACTTGGATTTCTCAGGAGGGGGGTTTTGAGGTCCAGTTTCTCTGTGGTTATTTAGGTTAGAAGCCTGAGAAGATTGCTCTAGGTTATGTTTTCGAAAATGCTCCTCTGTCGGTTTCCGCTTTGTGGCCGGTAGTTCAGCCAGCGCAATGTGATAACGCTCAGACTTTTCCAAAATGTCTTCAAGTTTTTCTGCCCCCTGCTCAGCGAGAAATCTCCGGGTATCAGCAGACAAAGTGTTCTTTATTTGTTCAGTTAGAACAAGTTCCTCAAGACCTTCATAGGTAGAGGGGAGCTGCGAAAGCTCAAGGCACTTTGTTAGATATCCCTTAAGACGAGATGAGAACTGGTGAAAAGTTTCAGAATTCTCTTTCCGGCTGTTGCGAAACAGTTGCAAAAACTTGCGAGCGTTCATTTCAAAGCGCTCCAGTAACGCTTTCTTCAACACATCGTAGTCGTCTTGTTGGCTACTTTCTAGCTTAGAATAAACATCATAAGCAGAACCTTTTAGGGCCTGGGAAAGTTTCATATTCCAACGCGACCTCTCTAACCCGTACAGAGTTGCAATTTTCTCAAATTTTTCTAACCATGTGTCAATCTTCTCATTTGGACAAGGGAAAGACTCAAGAGTGAAAGACATAGCGTTGAGTTGAAGAGATTGAGTGTTAGAAGGATCAGTTAGGGAGGAATGAGGAGAAGATTCTCCATTGCTGGAGGTAGAGGCAGCACCACGACTTTGGAATTCTAGAGTTTTAAGAGCCAACTCATGCTGTCGTCGTTGCTCATTTTCTCTTTCCTCATGCTGTCTCTCCTCCCTCTCCTTCTCATGCTGTCTCTCCTTCTCTTTTTCCTCATGCTGCATCCTGCGAATTTCCATTTCCTCATCCATCTTCTTCTGCTGTAAAAGACGGTCTTCCCTTTCCCTCTCTCTAGCTTCTGCTTCTTTCCTCTTGAGTTCTTCTTTTTCCTCTTTAGCTTCAGCTGCTTTCCTCTCCGCATCATATCTCTCAAGTTCGTCTCTGACAAAAGCTTTCGCTTCCTCTCCTTCCAGTCCCTCCTCTCTCGCTTCGTCCCTGAGGAGTTGTCTAAGCTTTGCCCTCTCGGCCATATTAGGTCAGTGACTGAGACTAGTGGAGAAAGAAAATAGGAAAAAGGATACACTGGTTCCTACCACTTACGAGAAAAAAATTACCAAAAAAATCAAAAGATGATATATTTAACCCTGGGATACCTCCTCCAAAATAAAATCTAACTATCGCTGCTATTATCGGCAATAAAGCACTCAATGCAAAACACGACTACGCCAAATAAATGGTAGTTAAGATTACAACTGAAAAATAAGTTGCTACAGTGGAAAAGCAAAAGAATATTGCAAAAATTAAAGAGAAAAATAATCCCTTAATTTTTAATCCACTATCAAGTTCACCCCTGAAGACAGTTAGGGTGAGGGAGGCAATTAATCTGGACGGATAGTCCGAAACGCACTCCTTAACTTTAGTTCAAACACCTTCCTGCTTCAGAACCCTTGTGAATGTTATACACTCACAACTTTACCAGCGTTTAGTATTACAAAATCAGTAATTAACATATATCCCGACAAAATCAACCTGTAACCAAAATGTATATATTCAAAGATGCTGTGGAAAAAAAAAACTTATTAGTTTGTGTGGTCAGCACGCCCGTAAACAGATCGCTAGTCTAGGGGGTAATATTTTTTTTAAAAGATACACAGTCACAAGACATCACACTCTTACTCTATATCAGAATACAGAATCTTAAGTTCAAAATCCAGATAGACGAGTCCACATTTGTCGTACTCGTCTTCCTATTCTAAGTTCAAAAATCCTACGGACGAGAACCCATTTGTCGTAGATTTTCGATAGGAGAATTAAGACTAGGTTTGGTCCCTTCTGAATAGGTTTGAATAGGTGATAGACTCAGTGAGAGTTAGTGAAAGGTAATAGAATTTCCACACACGTGAGATGATAGATTTTGATATAGTGGCTGTCTCTGAAAGCGAAAAAGAATTCTTCTCTCTCTCCCCTATCTTCTACAACAGTTGTTACAGCGTCAGACAGACTACACCAATATACATATTACGTATATTTCTATCACTCACAGGCACGCACATACACGTGACGACAGGTAAACACACAGACGTGGGAAAACTATAACAATGATATATATATTATCTAGAACGAGCTGACCAAACACGATTATTAAGTTCAAGAGCGATTTTAATATCAGGAAAAAATCGGCTCACAACATCAAAGAAAGTACATCAAGGAAAATACATATACACATAGTCATAAAAATTCAAGGAAATGTTGCAAGGATGATAGCCCCGTTATAGTGTTAACTCTAGGTTTAGCCCGGCCCCGTTAAGAGAACAGATGATGGCGCCCGAGTCACAGATACATAGGGTTTGAGTATAAGAGTTTTCTTCGTTTTATCTTGTAATTATATGCACAGAGTTTGAAAAAAAAATCTGATTTAACCTAAGACAAAAAACACAAGAACTCTAGCCTTAGCAACAAATTATGCAGATTGAAAAAAAAAATAGGACAGCAACAGGGTGTCAAAGATATAATAGTGAAAAATATCACTCAAACCAGCGTACACTCATTCATTCCGCCATGGCCTCTCATACAGGTACTCACGACTTTGCTCGCTGCCTCTTGGAACACACTGATTTTTAGATTTTCACACAGACTCAAAAAAAATGCAGTCTTCTGCCAAGAAGTCCCCAGTTCCAAAAGACGTATTTAACTCGGAGTCTCCGGGAACGACTACTTGGGTGTGCAAATTTGTTCAAATGTCTGATTAAGTCACCTAACAATTATTCCAGGCGCGGGAGTTAGCAGAGCACCGTGTCAATAGCGTAGGTTTCTAGAAATGATGAATGTCAGGTCGGTGCCTTCCCTCAGTATAGGATTCACTCTAGTCACACCACAGATTTGTCCACAAGAATATATATATATATATATATAGTCGGGAAATGTTAGTTAATACTTGAAGTATTTCGCGCCACCAGGCAGAAAGATTACGTAGAGTTTTTCTAGAAGAAATTAAGATCTGGCTCCAAGGTCCAGTATTTATCATTACAGTCTTTGAAAACCCGTTATTGGGAGATAGTATTTCTGGCTAACTCGGGTTGCATATGCACTGTTTAGACCAGTGGTACTTAAGAAACCCACGTGGTTCAAAATAAGGACTGTCTATTTCTTCACAAGTATGGAAACTACTACTAGGTGCTGGTAAAGTTAGGGTCACCCCAAAAACTTTCACTCAACCACATAATTACAGGTAGTCGCACAACTTAAGAATAAAAATGCTGAAAATATTTCTGGAAGTCTAGAAGTTCGACAAATTGCCGAAACAAACTGAGATCTTCGCTAACAGCTATTCTGTTTACGAGCAACCTATCTACTGTGAGTCTATGAGCGAAAATGAATTTAAAGTTTCAAACTTGGCCAATATCTTTAAAATCAGACAAAGGGCCCAAACTTATTTCGCCAAGCGAAATTATCTCCCTTGTCCGTATAACACCTTCGTCCGCTTATCGCGTGACGTAATAGCCATCAGTGGCCGAGGGCTTGCATGAGTTGCAAATCTCAGACCACCGTCTGCAGTGCGGAGTGGATTTTCACGCTAAGCCGGGTTTTTCCTGACGAAAAACCTCATGCGTTTACTGAAATGCAGACTCTCTGTCTACTTTCCATGTCCCTCGGGTGAATTTTCACGCCCCAGGCCAGAGACCCTCAGACGAATGTCTAGCGAATGCTGTAAATTCACGCCTATCGTCCGACCAGCGCGACTGACATGTACGCAATACCACCCAGGTGCGATTCTCAGTTTTAGAGAAAGGAAAACAGGTAAAGTTTGCGAATTATATGAAAATAATATTCGCAAAACGAATGGATGAAAAATATACAGGAAAAAAAAGAAATACAGAGATAATAAAAGAGAGAATTCGGGTGAAAGAATAGGAAGAAGATGTAGGAAATTAAATGAATATAAACCCTACGTGACAACCTCGTATGCGTTGATATGATGGTTAACTGCAATAGGTGCTGTAGGTAAATAATCCAGGACGCAATGCTGCTGCTTGCGTATAGGTAACATAAATCGATGTACAGTGGTATACTCCAGCATAGTCTACGACTCAGCTTCAACTTCTAGCAAAGCAAAACTGGACAGAATTCAAATGCAGCCATGAGAACCATTTCAGGCGCATTTAAATCAACATCAGTAGAAGCACTAGAAGTAACTCTTGGCATACCGCCCCTTGATCTAAGACGGAAAGAATTAAATTAAGTAGCACAAGAAGTGACCCATCCAGCACATAACGCATTTGTCAATAACCAACCAAGTATATGGGATGTCCCCTTGAAAAAAAAGAAAGATATCCAACAGGGCGGAGAACTATAGAAGATCAAATGCATTTAAAAGTACTATCAAACACAATCAATAATAGTAATAAATATAGAAGCACAATACCACCCTGGGAACTAAAAGCACCAATCATAGACTAAACACTCACTGAAAAGGTTAAACAGACATAAAAGATAGGGAAGACAAAATGATAAGAAGACAGTTCATAAATCAACTAACAAAACAAAGTCTGGCTATTTACACTGATGGATCCAAGGGCGATGGTGGACAACTAGGTGCAGGAGTAGTGATATCACATTGGGGAATTAAGAAGAGTTACAGTGTAACTAGAGGGGCTTCGATTTTTACCGCAGAGATGGTAGCAATTCTTAAAAGGTTAGAAATAATCGAAAATAATCCGCCAGAACCAGTAAGGAGTTTTACAGACTCACTGTCATCACTACAAGCACTAGAACACCCAGGCAAGGACAGCCGGCCAGACATAAAGGAAGAAATTCTAGCAATTAATACATCACTATAAAACAGAGGATGTAGGGTGGGGCTAGTGTGGGTTCCATCACACATAGGTATAGCTGATAACGAGATGGCAGACATGTCTGCCAAATATGGAAGAATAAGTAAAAACAATATAAGTTCAGGACTGGGAATATCAGAGATTAAGAGCCAAGTGAAGCTAACCGTAAACGAGGAATGGAAAACAACATGGAAGGACAGTAGTAAAGGCAGACACGCATTCAAACTTCTAAAAGAACCAACAAGGACGTGCCAGGTCAGAGAAGAATTAAAGGTATTATCGAACAAAAAACTGTGGCGTCTCCGTCTCGGTGCAGCGTACTTTATGATAGAGGAACCACACTGCCAAGAATGTCAGGAAGAAAATTACATAGACCTGATGCACTACAAAAAGTACCAACAACAAAGGCTTGAATTAAAAACTTACTATAGAAATCACAATATAGACATCACAGGGGATACGGTATTTTAAGTATAGATGCCCCAGGGGAAGCCCAATCAATACTTAAACGATATACACATAAAACAAAGGAAAACATATAAGGTTAGTAACAATGACAATATTAACAACAATAACAAAAATAATACTTCAGAAAAGACATTCAACTAAATAGAAATTAAGCAACAAAAACTAACAAATCATTATAAAAAAAAAAAAAAACCGAAAAATTAGCAAACTTACTAACTACTCATAGGACAAGGAAAGACAACGTGGTTAAAAAAACAAAAAAAACAGCAACTCAAAAAGAACAAATACTAATACAAATTAAAACCAAGTGCAAAGGACAATAGTTATCTATATAAAACACAAAACTGAAAATAAAATGACAAATACTAATATAAATTAAAACCAGCAACTGCAAAGGACATTAGTTATTTAAATTTAATACAAAATTAGTAAATAAAATGACACAAAATACCCCAATTATAGCCAATTTTCAGGTTGAACAGGGTAGACGAAGATGGAACGAGAAGAGGCAATAATGGTCAGCTGTTAAGTGCCCACTCTCCACCCAGCACCTTTTCAAAACAACAACAACAACCTTTACTACAAGATCACGTGATTGCTTTGTGCAGGCTTCATGTAAGGTGACCAGAGCTACACAGCTGGCTTTGTGCGCCATAGCGCACGAAAAGGAAAATGATGTTGTTGATGATCATTATAATGGTGATGATGATGATTATGGAGGGAAAAACTTGAAAGTTAATTT
The DNA here is from genome assembly GCA_024509875.1 of Oreohelix idahoensis. Classification (NCBI taxonomy): domain Eukaryota; kingdom Metazoa; phylum Mollusca; class Gastropoda; order Stylommatophora; family Oreohelicidae; genus Oreohelix; species Oreohelix idahoensis. Next base: position 34,122 of record JAMPIV010008970.1, on the reverse strand, counting down.
TCTCACAACGTCATATTTCATACACTTTAAACCAAACAGTAATTTTCAGCAACATTACCAGGCTTTAGTGTGCTTTTGCCAAAATCTATAATCTCTGACTGGCCTTCAGTGTGATGACAGCATCTCTGTATCTTAGAAATCTGACATATATTGATTTATCGGTGTTTCATTGCATAATTTGGACTTTAAAATTCTTGTTGGTCTTCATTATCTCAACAATCGTGCATAAGAACACAATCATTACTTGATCTGCCATTATTGTGTTCTACTGGGTAATGAGTTGCAGTATCTGATTATAAATTCTGTACATGTTATTACAATTAGGAATTCGTTATCACGACTTGTGTTTTGTTTTTTAACATTTAACTTTGTGAACAGAATTTTTCGATTCAATTCTTCAACCAACTGTTGTGTATTATAAATAATGTAAGACCATAATAAAATAATAAAAACCTCCTTTAGTCAAAACTGACTATGGAAATGATGCACCCGTGAAGGAATATCCCTCAGCTGCTCTGTTTTTCTTGTGTTCATTCCGTCTTGTTCTTTTCTTTTTTGCTTGTTTTAAGAGCTTCTTTTCGCCCAATCTGAGATGGCGCCGTAGGTAGAATCGCCACTTGGTGCGGTCGGCAGCTTAATTTTTCCAGGTTGTTGGATTTTTGTCTAGTACCTACACGTCTCTCGCACATTTCTTTGAAACTCAGCTGCAGCCGCCCGGCTGTTCTTTTGCCGTCTGTCAGTTGTCAGTAGAAAATATCTTTGAGGATGCGACCATCTTCCATGCGGACGACATGACGAAACCAGCAAAGTCTGCACTGTCTAAGCAATGTACACATGCTTTGAAGGCCAGCACGTGACAACACCTGGCGTTTGTCACTTTGTCTTAGACACTGGAGATGGAAGGTATTGAGCCTTTTTTCTTGCTTAGCATAGGCTGTGCATGTCTCGTTGCCACGTAGAAGTAATCTTTACTGCACAAGCCATTACTGTGGTTCTGCTGTGTAATTAGCTATGTCTCTAATGATAATGCTGTACACGTGATAATAAACAGGCGGTCAATAAATGTCTTGATTCTGCGAATTAAAAAAAATTCAACTTTGTGAACAGAAATTTACGTTTCCATTTTTCAACTAGAATAATACACAGAAATGTATATGTTACAGGTACTCGTAAGTAATAAAGAAGTAGAAGACTAGACATTAGAAAAGCAACAGAAGTGATGGCCTTAATCGAACTCAGGGACATCCGAACGGCAACACCGCCTCGTAACTATCGAATGACCGAGAAACGACCCAGATAGTTACGTGTCAAGCTAATGATACCTGTCCACGAAGCACTATTTTTGCTGTGCCTAGTTGGCAGGACGGTTAGTCACGATTCACTCACATTGCGTTGCGGTGTTGCCGTTCGAACGGTTCTGGGTTTGAGTCACCAGTAAGCTATCACTTGTGTTGTTTTGCTATTGGCTAGTCTTTTACTGTTTTTATTTCTTACGAGTGCCTGTAACATGCCTATTTTTGTGTATTGTTCATTTAATGTTTACTGACCTCATGTTTTTCTCTTTATTTATTTCTTAAGAATCTGTTGTATATTGTAAAAGGTAGTCTCTTAGCAGACGTAGG
>JAMPIV010008970.1:0-27500 GCA_024509875.1 Oreohelix idahoensis | reverse complement strand
GATCTTCAGGGGAACTCCATAATGCCTCATCAATTTCCAAAGTGATTCTCTGTCTTCATTGTCAAATGCCTTTTCGTAGTCCACAAATCTAATGTATAGTGGTAAATTCCATTCCAGACTTTGTTCAACTATTATTCTCAAAGTGGCTATCTGGTCTGTACATGATCTGTTTTGTCGAAAACCTGCTTGTTCATCTCTCAGATTCTTGTCTATGGACTCTTTTAATCTCTCGAGGATAATCCTGTTTAACATTTGAATAAACATTTGATGTCCGAGTAATTCTCGGAGCCTTTGACGAGTTAAAGAAAGAACATGCCTACTGTCCCTTCCGGCATGGCGTAGAAGGCGTCTAATATGAGGTTGAACATGAGGGGGCAACTTCATCATGTAAAATAAGTTGCTACAGAAACAACCGGAACAAAAGCATGTGAATGCTTGGTGAAAATTTCCTGCAAGGTGTGTCCAGATGCAGTGGTGGCTCCATAATCAATAAACAGCGAAGAGGAAGATGATGATGATACATTTGATGATCCGATTTCTTAAAGAGTTTCGATATCCCGTTCAACTTGGCCCTACGTGGGCACGTTTCAACACCTAGGTGGGCACGTTTGGTTATAATCGGGTATATTATATGAAATTTTTTTTTTTTTACGCTAGACGTATCTCAGTCGCTGGTCTGGTTAGTATTAATGTCAACCCTGAAAAGAGCTGGTCCTGAAGAGGACCACTAACTGGCTGTCAAGTGTAGTTATGTTGTGCGTTTATTCTTATTAATTCTTACTCACTTTCTTGATCTTCATTGTTTTACAGGTGTGTTGGTTCAAATTTTATATTAATTATTTCTGGTTTGCTGGCATCCCTGAAAAAGGTTAGTCCTTTAAATCACTAATACCTTAAATATAGATCCATGTGTGTTCTTTGTTGGTTCAATCTGTGTGTTTACCTCCCATGTTCTACCAATAGTTAAATAACCTCTTTGTTGAATTCCACCAGAGTTAAATGCTGTTTCTATATATACGGTTGAATGGTGTATAGATATGAAGATGTATTGCTCCTTGTTCACACTGACATCAACTATTTACAGGACCACAGTGTTAAGAGGTATGGTGGTCTGTGGAAGCTCCAATGTTAAAGACTTGTTGTTGACCCCAGCCAGCGTTGCTCGTCAGAGTGGTTGTTAGGAATAGGAATATCAACTCGACCTACGCAGTGGTGTGTAGACATAGAGTGAGAGTATAATACGCGAATGATGAAAGAGTTCGAAGAGTTGATAAATGTTCTTTTTCTCACTCATGTATGGCTGGAAGTCATCGACGCCAACTGCTGTGTACTTTTTGTTACAGTTTAATTGGACGTACACATTCGACAGCACGGATACAGTGACAAATCACAGGTTGGCATAATACATCATGGTACAATTGATAAATGGTCTTGCAATGATACATGGGCACTCGCTGCATAATAGCACAATGGAATGTCAGTAGACAAGCACTCAGTATTGCCCATATATATATATCATCTGAGTTTACTGACAAAGCACGTCAGTTTATAAACAATATTCAAGATGGCTTCTAGGCCTAACCTCGTCTAGCGAAGATTCCTTTAGATAATGTTCAGCACATATTTTTCATGTAATCATATTGAACCGCTAGTAATGGGTTCTCATCTGTAGCAGTGATCTCTGGACTCATCAAGCGATAGTACGGGGCATCCCTTTTCTCTTCTTGAAAGTCACAAAATATTTGGATACAAGATGGCTGCTGTCGTGAGCTGTCACTCACTTTAGGATACAAACTGGAATTTGTATCAAAGTTAATCCTACATTAAATGTTCTCATTGCTCTGTAGATTCTATCATGATGCAATGGACTTCAACATACAATATGGTGCTGCTAGAAATGAATGACATCTTCATCTAGTTAAATATTCCCTCAGACGTACAAATCGTGCGTCTGCTTATCGAAAACGATGGCTTCGTAAGAGAGTTCATAAGAAGTGCTTTTGTTACCTTGGTATCAGAAATATGATTCTGCCATTCCTTGGCAATAAGAATCAACACTGGGGTAAAGCATACACGATAAGTCTAGACGACTATCACTTTCCCCTACACATATATCGATCACTTTTTCCGGCGACAAGCCGATACAGAAAAACACGACAGCCCCCCATCATCAGGGCGAAGCCAAATCACACACTAACTAGCGACACATCCGCTGGACAGCCTTTGACCTTTCTAGCAACAAAGAACATATAGTTCGACTTAGATATGTAAAGATATACAGATATAAGACAGACTCGTCCTACCTAGACAAACACTACACATAAATTCAGGCCATAGATATACTGAAGCAAGAACAATCTATTTCTACCCAAACAAAGAATAAATCGCAGTAACTGGATTCATCCGCGGAGTTCGATCTGAAACTCCTTTCAAGGGAAGTAACTCAATAATGACTTTTCCTTAAGCACTAAAAAGTCTCTATTTTGTTTACAAAATATTTGCGAACATAACAAGCATACAAATGTATTATATTGCAGGATATCAAAGAGTGCACGTAACAGTATTCGTTCTTGACTCCTCCTGATTTAGGACATTGCCAATTAGGATTTCAAGTAGGCCCTCTAAAATTGTTCTTTGGTATGTTTGTCGTTTCCTTGTGTGGTAATATTTGACATGCCTGTGATGATCTGTCTCTCTTCTTCCATTGCTTTAAGAATTTCTTCATTGTCAACATTCAGTTTCTCAAATTTTGCGACGCATTCTTCTATCTTTGGCTGTGTTATTTTCATATCGTGTGTCATATCCTTTGTGCCTTCAGTCTCCCAGTGTTTCACCACATGTGAAATGTGTGACCTCCTTGTTGATGGTATGATTGCTTTCTTTTTCTACCCATCGATTTTGTTTATCCCTTACTTCAGTAGCCACTTGTCGGATTTGGTTTGTTATGTTGTTCCAGTTTAGTTGGTAGTGCATTTGCTATCAATATATTTTTTTTACTTCTCTTTATGGGATTTTAAACCGACTCTTTAAGTATTTGTCAGTTTCTTGGAATACAGTTTTTTTTTAAACTGACAGAAGGTGGAGTCTGTTCAGCCTGGAAAGAGTCATAAAATAACTGTCACTCAAGACCCCGTGCTCTTCAGCCAGAAGCCTCAAGACACTCCAGTCAAGACCAGGGCTAGCCTAGAATAGAATTTAACTCTCTTATGTGAGGAGGGAGCATAGGTCATTAGCAGTAATTGCAAACATCAGTTATTTACGTGGTACCCTCCTAGTTAGAGAAAGTTTATGTACTAGTGATGATTACATATTTAGCACAAAACTAGTAGATATCTATTATAATAAGTTAGTTCTGGTAGAACAAACAGAAAGAAGACATTCTAGTATGTTCTGAGTTCTGAGCGGGTCTCATACGACATCAGAAGTCGTTTACATTCCCACATATACAGTTATACCCTGCCTTACGGTGCATCGACTTACGACGCTTCGAATTACGGCGCTTCGCACTAACGGACATTTTTGCACTACCACCATACTCCGGAGTTACGGCGCTTGCTTCAGAGTTACGAACATTTAGCGTCAGCGCGTCAGTTTGTTTACAAACACTATGCGATTCGCATCTTCTTGTGTTCACTGTTTCCCTTTGTGATTAAGTGAAAATTAAGTGTTTATAATTGTTATTTTAGTGTTTTCTTATGATTAAAATATAAACGAAGTTAATACATACTAGCAGATAAAAGTTGAAAGGAGAGTCGTATGTGGAAGCAAGAAAACTCTCATCGAGAGAATCTCACGCATTCTCGAGAAAGTGTCTTGAAAATGTAACCCGAGCAAAGAGAGAACAAGAGTCACCAACACCTTTTGACAACTCACAATGGACAGTACTATCCCAATTAACGCATAGAACAAGAATCATCCAAACAGAGCTAAGTCCTCTTGGACTAGAAATGAACGCACGGACTATCTTCGGTTTTTAGAAATCATAACTAAACAAGAGTATCACATTAATGAAAGAAATTGAGATTATATTTCTTTAAGTTGTCGTGAAATATTCTAATCCACATATATAAATTAAAAGGTAAAGATAAAGCCTAACAAATAAATCTAATAAAGAAAACAGCAATGGTAAAATAACAGTGCTGTCACAAGGAATGTACTCGAAATCCCCTTTGTTTTATGCTTCGTCTGCAAATTGTAACGCTTTCACGTTGATAGTAAAAGCCTACTATATTATTACCCGCTTTCTTCAATGAAACGTGTGCTGTATTTCTTGGAAAAACATTGAGATACCAAGCTGATCAATGACCTAATTTAAGTATTTCATTCATTCCATTTTATACACGGCGTAACTAAAGACAGATGGACTAAAGGATAGAGAGAAGGGAGAGGCATAAAGCCGAACACGTGCAACACAAAACACGCGTCGCGCGATACACAATTACTACTATCACGCGTGTAAGGCCACATGCACTAACTTTTTCGGACGGACAGTGATAAAAACACTAACCTTCCCAGAGTTAGGTTTTTAAATCCTGAAAAAACTCTTATTAGAAAGATGACAATAGATGGGTTTACGTTTGAAAACATTACAGTACCCAGACAGCACATCTTCGAAACAGGAGGTAGAAGGAATTGCATATTTTGAACGCAGCATTTTAGCTCTATTAAATATATATATTTGGGTTCCTTAGGGTTTGCTGACAAAGAATATGTACAACGTTATGCAAATAGTCTAGGAATTAACAAGTTATAGCCAAAATAAAATGATGGTGCTGTCAGACAACACCCAAAATCAGAATCGCTCAGTGGTAGATTTTTTTACACCACCATTGTACGGGAAATGGGCCACAAGTTACATTTGAACTGATTGGCTGGAATGATATGTAAGGCTAAACACGATTAGTCGGGCTATAAATACTATCCTTGGTTGTTAGGGGAGACGTAGGAAGTTAAAATTTTTTCAAACACTTGTCGAAACGTGGCTCCATTGGCCAGACTCGCTGATATACTCACTTAGGAGCGTTAGTTCGAGACCATTAGTTCAAATAAGCTTGATAAAGCAACAGTGCGTTGAAGCCAGCTCATATTTTTGCTAAATAAAAGCCTGGAACATAAGCAGATGGGAATTTGTGCCAGTATTTGTGCCAGAATTCATTGCTAATCAACGTATCTGTGTTTGTTTCCATGAATTGTGGTAAGCTTGAAACATTCAGTATCTTTTAATGAAAATTGAATGTGAATTGTTAATTTATGCCTGTATATATGTGTAGTTCAGTAGCAAACATGATGTAAAGCCTATAATGCTCCAGCCTGAACAGAAGGTGTCGGAGGAAAGTAAAACGGCATGGAATGGCCAAACAGTACACTGACACCTAGATGATTGACTAGAAAGAAATAATGCTGGAAGTGCAGAGGCGTAGTAACCATTAAGGAGGTTAATACTGGTATAAAGTATTTCAGATGAAGCTGACAGTTGGCCTAACGCTCTGAACTCAATGTTTGTGGTGTATTGTGCTCAGTGTAAAAAGAGAGTATAAATTAGTTATGAAGTAGAAGGTACATCCTTCTTGTTTTCAGGGACCGTGGTCTTGATGGTATTGAGCAGCACCTGGTCAGAGCTTTGCTGAATCCAGAGTCGGACAGCATACTCCTTGGTCCATTTAGCTATCAGTGAGGTGTCTCCAGAGCACAGGGGAGAAATCGAGCAGAGGAGTCCTTTCCTGCCGCCATCACGCAAGATAAGCTGATGTGGCCAGCTGAGCTCAAAATTATGTACCCCCATCTTAAAATAACATTGTAACATAAACTTAAGAGGGGAAGTAAATTGTTTTAATATCAGGAACTGAGAACATCTCCAATACTAGTTCCAATAAAGACAAACTATTGAAGTCATGATGACAAATACCAACAGAGCTTGAACAAAACAAAACCAGTATTACCTCATATTACTACTACACAACTGACACACATAGGATACTTTTAATAATATATGTCACTACAATATTCATATTGATAAATTCTGTACATATAACTTGTAATTAAAATTGATTGTGATTCCTGGTTCCCTTTGTATTTGAATCAGGACACATATTCATTCATGACAGCAATGAATACATATTGTTATTTGAAAAGTTATTGTTGCGTGATAAATTCTCGCAACATCGTTTTATTTCAATATCTGTTTTATAACGCAAGGGCAACAACTGCTTGGAATTTATAGTCACTTTTCTCGGTAAGCATTTGTCTTCTCGCGTTGGTATCGAATGCAGTTAAGTTTGAGCTGTGGTCGTTTTGCGCTGGACTGCGCATGACTTGTCTTGCTTCTTTGTCGATCGGTTTCCGCCCACCACTAGTGGGAGTGAGCGATTTGGAATGGCGAAAGAGATGCCTCGTTGAAGAGGGGATCTCCGCTATTTTTGTTCTGTCAGGGATGTGTAGTCCTCTTAATGGATATTTCGTTTATTCGAGATAATACCTCTAGTGTTTCCCACATGTCGGGAGGCGTGATATTTCTGTGTATTTCATGAAAGCAAGGTAAATTGACTCTTTCATTAACTCTATTGATTTTGGGTCGTGAGCGATTTCGATTCATAGCCTGTCTGCGAAAGTCGTCGTCACGAGATGTTTTCCTAGCTCACATGTCGCTGCATTGTACTGCATCGGTTGATGCAGGTACCAAGGACCATTACTTGCTACTTTGTTAAATGAACTAGGTTTGGAAAACCTTTATTATCTAGAGGATATTTTTGAGGACATTATTTATACTTCGGCAGACGTGTCTGTCTTGCTGAAGTCAAACTAAGGAGAGTGAACTGATCTCATACATCTGGTTATCTCCTGGCTGTTATAGAAAAGGATGGAGTTTTCACCTGACTACATTTACAGCACTTTGAAATATAACATGCATCTGACTCATCATTGTAATGCTGTCTACCGTTTATTGCTGTATTGAATGTTGCTGTGATAATGACTGTTTGATGTGCCTACACATTTGCGTAACCATTTTGTCACTGTGGCGTCCACAATAAATAATGAAGAAAAACGTCAACGGCTGTTTCAAGACTCATTGACTTTATACGTCGTGAGTTTACTGACGTCCTATGTGGATTGCCCTGTTATTGTTGCATGAACATTGTTTTGACTGAACACATCTACACACTACACAAAACCAGACATGCGGATGCCATCCATCATCATATGGCATCACGCATCATTTGGTGGCCATAAGCTGGTTTGATTCTGGTACTAGCAAACACGGGGTCCCTTACCCACTTCATTTTCAACAAGAATTCATCAGCATCCTTCAAGAAATTAACATTCTTCAATACAGTCAACATCTTCACCATTTTCAAAGTACTCGGCGTTGCCCGGTAAAAGTCAAATTTCAATTTTTTTGACGGAAACAAGAATTTGACAGTACCCGGCGTTGTTACATGTTGCCGGATAACTCGGACTGCTGTTATCTTTTACGCAAGTCAAGCAAGTTGCTGCTGTCAAGGTTCCAGTGCTGTCGTTTTTTGAGAAGGTCAAGTGCCGGTTGAAACGGGTTGTTTTCTGAAGAAGGCCAAGTACCGATTTCCATCAACTTACTTTTGGATTAGAAGGTCAAGTGCCGAAACAACTCAACACACAGTATGTCAGAAGCTCTTGTACCATCGTGTTAGCAGTGGAAGCAGTTCAGATGTGCCATCATCGTTGGAGCTTCGCTCTTTAGGACGTTGATTGACATCCGTTTTTTCTGCTGTTCTACGATTGGAAGCCTATAAGTTAAGTGGCCTGTTTGTATGTAAACTGTGCCCTTATACTTCTGCTGAGTCTTCTGTGTATCATCTCATTCTATATGTTTTATGTTTATATGATATTTGTATATTTATATGTTTATATTTCAGCGGGTTCTCGGTTGGGTGGTGTCTCCGTTAGATTATGCCACGTCATAGAGGTCGTCTATTGTGAGCGTTTTCTGTAAGGTTTGCAAATTTCCAATACTGGAATTTGCTAAGCGACTTCTGTTGCTATTTATGTTAGCTGTGATGACATGTTTTAATATTGTTTTCGTTATTATTTCGCATTCTTTAGTTTTGTTTTGATTTATTTGTGTTTGTTAGCCTACTCTTGTCTATAATTTAGTTTCATACAACATTTTTGTTTATACACTGTGGTGTCATGTATTTTGTTTAATTCTATCGCAGATATCGTCACATTTTTTGTGATATTTCATTAATTTCTGCTTTATTTTTAGTTGATTTCTGCGAAAGTTTTTGTATTGTTGCTGATCTTTGTTATTGTTTACATTGTTATTGTTTACATTGTTTGTATTGTTTACATTTTCAATGTTTACATTCTGCATGTGTTTACATAGTCATTGTTTACAGTTATAGTAATTAGTTAATGGGCTATGCTAATGCACTGTTACTACTATACTGATGATAAATGAATGATGAATAGTGTCGTGCACTATTGAATGAGAAGTGCACTTATGATCAAGAATTGAGTGCTGATATTTCGTATACAAGTTCTTTGATTGGAGACTTGTTTCCCACAGAGACTGGGATAATATAAGGTGATGTGAATATACAAGTGCTTAATTAAGACTTGTTACACTTAGGTTTGAAATAAATTAGTTAATTATTTCAGGTTTTGGACTCATATGTTAGACAACATGTCTACATTTGAGCACTTTATTGAGCAGGGTAAATTGCTTGGGAAGACTGGTGATAAGTTAGAAGAATTTGCAACTGCTCGATATGATAAAGCAATGGAAGCTGAACAAAAGAAACTGCAGATGCAGGTGGATGAAAAAAGATTCCAAATGGAAATGGAAAAACAAAAAAGGGAATCAGAAGCTGAGGAGAGAAAACTCCAGCTACAGCTAGAAGCTGAAAGACTTCAAAAAGAGGCTGAGAATAAAAGACTTGAAAAAGAGGCTGAGAATAAAAGACTTGAAAAAGAGGCTGAAAATAAAAGACTTGAAAAAGAAGCTGAAAATGAAATACTTCAAAAAGAGGCTCAGGCTGAGGAAAGAAGATTACAGAGAGAGTCTGATGAGAGGAAAGAGAAAGCAAAAATGGAACATGAAGAAAAGGTCTTAGCTTTAGAGTTGGAAAAATTGAAATTGACAAGCATGAGTAATGGTAATGATTCAAACAAGGGTTCATCTTCTGGTAAGGCTAATAATGATACTTTTAAGATTAAGTTACCAACATTTAGTCCTTCCAGCGATGACATAATGTTCTATCTGGACAGATTTGAACAAGCATGTACAGCTCATAACATAGACAAAGCAAAATATGTTTATCAGTTATCAGGGATACTGACAGGTAAAGCTCTAAGTATATTAAATATGGTGGATGAACCTGACAAGAACAATTATGAGGTTGTCAGGGCCGCTTTGTTAAAGAAATATCAGCTTAACGAAGACGGCTATCGTCTACAATTTAAAAACATGTTACCTGAAAATGGAGTTGAATTCTCCGAGTTTATTGCAAGAATACGCATTACTTTCTCACGATGGGTTGAACTATCTAAGACGGAAAAAACTTATGAAGGACTTATGGACTTAATACTTAGAGACAAAGTCATGTCGTCTGTCAATGAGTCTTTCCTTGCTTTCCTTCATGAACGTAAACCTAAAACAATAAAAGAAATGGAAGATTTCTGTTGCCAATACGTAACTGCGCACCCACACATAACCATGGGTAACTCTAAGGTGAAAGAAGGTTTACCAGTTGCTTCGGCAGCTCCGTATGGTCAAAACTTTGCTCGTAGATCCCAACAAAATTTTGATAGAAAGAGTAGCGGTAATTTCTGTCAAAATCATGGAAATCAATTTCATGGTGATTCTTCTTCGAAGAATTGGAGACAACCTGATAGTACTCGTTACTATCACCCTAATAATTATAAGCATTTCAAAAGAGGATATGGTAATAGAGGTTATTCCTGCCGAAGACCTCAGAACCAAACAAATAGATGTTCGCATCAATGTGAACATGATAGTAATCGTGGAAACTGGAATTCGAACCAGTATAACAATTACAATAGAGACAATAATAACTGCAGAGATAATAATAACTCTGATAACTTCAGAGGTAATAATAGTCGGGGTAGATCTCAACACAAAAAAAAGAGATATCAGCAGGCTAATGCTGTACAACAGGAAACTGAGGCAGCCTGTAATCATGTTGTTGATAGTAAAAACTTTGACGCTGTCACTAGTTCTGCTTTTGACTTTGAGAGAGCAAACAAATGCCCCCAATGCAGTACTTTATTCGAACCGGGTACCATAACTACTTTGAGTTGTGGTCACCCACTTCCCGCTCTTCCTGCTGCTGTTGCGCATGACGGGAGGGGTTCTTTAATTCTACATAAGGGTCTTGTTAATGATACTCCGGTCTCACTACTTTTCGATTCCGGATGCACCACTATTGGTGTTAGACAATCGCTTGTAGATCCATCTTGTGCTACAGGAAGGGTTATTAAATGTGTCACATTTGGCGGCACTCTAGAAAAATATCCTACTGCTGTAATTTCGCATTGCCACTCCTTTCTTTACTGGAGATGTGCATGCTTGTCTCTTACCTAATCCTATTGCGGACCTTATTATTGGTCGTATTCACGGAGTTAGGGAGTGTACCCCACAGCAGATTGCTGCTTGGGAAGATAATAACATGCAAGCTACAAATGCAGTAGTTACAAGAGCACAAGCTCTACAAACACCCGAAACTTCACTGAATAGTGATAATGAAGTTGATAGCCAAGATAGTCACTTAGTAATCACTCGTGACTCTTTCATAAAATTGCAAGAAGAAGATTCTTCTTTAAAAAAATTCTTCGTTCTTGCGAAGAAAGGTGATCCGAATCAGGATACAAATAGAAAATCTTGGATTGCAATGAGAAACGGCGTACTTGTACGTATGGTACAAGATTCGGCTACGTCGGCACATTCGCAAATTCTTGTTCCCAAGAGCATGAGAGTCCAAATATTGCAACATGCTCATGACTCGCAATGTGCTGGACATATGGGTTTTGCCCGTACGAAGTCGAGAGTCCTTGCGGCTTTCTTTTGGCCTTTTCTCAATAAGGACATTCGTATTTACTGCCGATCATGCAAGGTATGTCAGGAGGTCAAATCTAGAGGACCACGACATGCTGCGCCTATCCAGGCTGCTGACATTCCTATTCTGCCGTTTCAGAAAATGGCCATAGATATTATTGGCCCTTTTAAGGTCAAGTCGGCCAGAGGACATCAGTTTATCCTTACATGTGTCGATATGTGCACACGTTGGCCAGAGGCTATTCCTCTTAAGAGCATATCTACTACAGATATCGCAGATGCTCTTTGGTTGATATTTTCTCGCTTGGGGTTCCCCAGTGAAATATTGTCAGACCATGGCACTCAACTCATATCTGACACTATGTCACAGGTAATGTCTACCTTACATATTGAACGATCTCTCAGTAGTATCTACCATCCTATGTCTAATGGGTTAGTTGAGCGTCTGAATAGAACGCTCAAGACTTTGCTTGGTAAGATAACTGAAGATCATCCTCAAGATTGGGACAGGGTTTTACCCGCGGCTCTCTTTGCCTATAGAGAAGTCCCTAATGAACACACAGGATTTTCTGCCTTCGAACTTGTCTTTGGCGCGCGTCCACGCGGCCCTATGTCTTTATTACACGATCTCATCACTGCCGATGATATTAGCGATGAAACTCAATCCTCATATGAGTATGTCATTGCTCTTAGACAAAAGATCATTGAGGCATGTAAGCTAGCAACTGCTTCATCAGAAATTGCTAAAGAGAAGGCAAGGCAGTTTGCTAACAAGAATAGATGTCTACGACAACTTTGTCCAGGTGACAAAGCATTCGTCCTACTCCCCAGTAGGGAAAATAGACTTCTTATTGCATGGAAAGGTCCGTATGCAATAGTCTCTTGGATTTCCGATGTTGACTATGTGGTCGATATTGATGGAAAGCATAAAAACTTTCCACATAAACATGCTTTCGGAATTTCACGAACGTCCGGACTATTTGCTGCCTATTTTCCAGGCAACGGATGATGCTCCTGCACCTCACGGTCATTATTCATCCCTGTCTGTCATTCAGGATGAGGAAGCTACCTTCTCTGATGTCAACCTTCCCCTTCCAGTGGTTCCATTACATTCCACGGAATCTTGGAAAAACGTTTCTGTTTCTCCTAATCTTTCTGGTGACGAACATCGACAAGTCTCGTCGATGTTACAAACATTTCAGGATGTTCTCACTGACATTCCTGGACACACAGATGTCATAGAACATGACATAATTCTTACCGACAATAATCCAATTAGGGTTAGGCCGTATCCTATTCCTATACACTTTCAGTCGCAAGTGGAAAAGGAATTGGATGAAATGATTCAATTAAATATAATTGAACCATCGACTTCACCATATTCTTCTTCCATGGTTATTGTCCGGAAGAAGGATAAGAACATATGAATTTGCGTTGATTATCGCAAATTGAATCAGGTCACAAAGTTCGACGCTGAACCGATGCCTTTGTTAGAAGATCTACTGATTAGACTTTCTAATTCTAGATTCTTCACTAAACTTGACTTGTCTAAAGGTTATTGGCAAGTGCCTTTAGCAGAGCATGCCAAACCTCTTACTGCTTTTTCTACACCTAGGGGTCTATTTCAATGGAATGTTTTATGCCTTTTGGTCTCATGAACGCCCCTGCCACTTTCGTTCGCATGATGCGTCGAATTCTGTCACATCGTTCGGATGTCATCGCATACTTAGATGACATCTGTCTCTTCAGTGATACCTGGGAAGATCACTATTTAGGGTTATATGACTTACTGTCCACTCTACGTGAGAATAATTTGACAGCAAAACCTTCTAAAGCTTTTGTTGGTTTTGGTGAAATCTCTTTCCTGGGTCATCGTGTTGGTCATGGTCTCTTGAAGACAGAAGACCACAATACTTCCAAAATACTGAACATCTCTGTTCCTAAAACGAAGAAACAAGTTAGGAGTCTCTTAGGTTTAATTCAATTTTATGGGAGATTTATTCCAAATTTATCTTCGATCATGGCACCTCTATCAACATTGTTGAAGAAAGGTTCGCCTAATCTGGTCCGTTGGTCTGAAGAATGCCAATCTTCACTAGACCAAATCAAGAATATATTTTCTTCTCCTCCCATCTTAAGATTACCTACTCTTGATAGGACTTTTGTTCTTCGGAGTGATGCTTCATCCACTGGGATTGGAGCAGCACTGATGCAAGAATATGCAAATACTCTGCATCCTGTTATGTACATTTCTAGAAAACTAAATGCGGCAGAGAGGAACTACTCGGTTTTAGACCGTGAGTTGTTAGCGATGGTTTGGTCAATTCTAAAGCTACAAAGATTCCTCCTGGGCGCACATTTCATTCTAGAGACTGATCAGAAAGCTCTTACAGCTATTCAGACTAAGAATTTGAAGAGTTCGAGATCCACTCGATATGCTATAGCTCTTCAACCTTTTCACTTCACGGTACGAGCTATCCGTGGTGCGGATAATGTGATGGCTGACATTTTGTCTAGATGCCCACATGACTCCAACTAATACTTCTGTCCTATATTTCCATATATTACAGAGTCATAACACACCTATATTTCTACAATAGATTAGCACATCTGTACTTACTTTATATGTACACACTATCGTGCTTTGTTGTCATCTTCTTCTGTTCGTTTTTTAAGATGATAGAGGAGGACTGAGTAGTTAATATAAGGGCCGTTAGTTTACTAAACAGCCACAATTATTAATAATGTATTGTACCTTATGAAGCATATTAGTTATTAATTAGCATTATATTGCTTGTACTTTCTCAGAATGTCATTGTTGAGCTGAGGACTTACCTTACGAGTTCTAGATTGTGTACTTACCCTCGGAATACCAGAGCATATGTCCTGGATCGTCATGTAGTTTAACTTTACTATGTACTTATGTCATTACATGTCAAAGAATGTACTATCTAAATTTTCCTATCAGATTTGTACATCCATTTTTAAAGACAATATTAGAGTATGCTGTTTAATGATGATTATAGTAACTTGCATACGTATATTGTGTTTACATGCTAACGTGATGTGTGTTGGTGACACCTCCCCGATGTGAATATTTTTTGAGACATATTTATTTTTCTGTTGAGGTATATCCTCACCAGACACTCTATAATTAGCCTATTGTTTGGCAATTTAGTTAATTATCAGCGCATAATTCGTGCGTTTTGAGCCGCTTATCGCTTGCTCTTTGATATTGAAAAAAAAAATATGTTCCACATTTTTTTTTATCGGGAGGAGGTGGTGATATGTTGCGTGATAAATTCTCGCAACATCGTTTTATTTCAATATCTGTTTTATAACGCAAGGGCAACAACTGCTTGGAATTTATAGTCACTTTTCTCGGTAAGCATTTGTCTTCTCGCGTTGGTATCGAATGCAGTTAAGTTTGAGCTGTGGTCGTTTTGCGCTGGACTGCGCATGACTTGTCTTGCTTCTTTGTCGATCGGTTTCCGCCCACCACTAGTGGGAGTGAGCGATTTGGAATGGCGAAAGAGATGCCTCGTTGAAGAGGGGATCTCCGCTATTTTTGTTCTGTCAGGGATGTGTAGTCCTCTTAATGGATATTTCGTTTATTCGAGATAATACCTCTAGTGTTTCCCACATGTCGGGAGGCGTGATATTTCTGTGTATTTCATGAAAGCAAGGTAAATTGACTCTTTCATTAACTCTATTGATTTTGGGTCGTGAGCGATTTCGATTCATAGCCTGTCTGCGAAAGTCGTCGTCACGAGATGTTTTCCTAGCTCACATGTCGCTGCATTGTACTGCATCGGTTGATGCAGGTACCAAGGACCATTACTTGCTACTTTGTTAAATGAACTAGGTTTGGAAAACCTTTATTATCTAGAGGATATTTTTGAGGACATTATTTATACTTCGGCAGACGTGTCTGTCTTGCTGAAGTCAAACTAAGGAGAGTGAACTGATCTCATACATCTGGTTATCTCCTGGCTGTTATAGAAAAGGATGGAGTTTTCACCTGACTACATTTACAGCACTTTGAAATATAACATGCATCTGACTCATCATTGTAATGCTGTCTACCGTTTATTGCTGTATTGAATGTTGCTGTGATAATGACTGTTTGATGTGCCTACACATTTGCGTAACCATTTTGTCACTGTGGCGTCCACAATAAATAATGAAGAAAAACGTCAACGGCTGTTTCAAGACTCATTGACTTTATACGTCGTGAGTTTACTGACGTCCTATGTGGATTGCCCTGTTATTGTTGCATGAACATTGTTTTGACTGAACACATCTACACACTACACAAAACCAGACATGCGGATGCCATCCATCATCATATGGCATCACGCATCAGTTATCAGTGACTCCTTTAAGATATCCTTGTAGAGTGTTTTATGTATGTGAGTGTCACGGTGTTGTCAAGTGTGGTGGAATAAATTAAATTGTTTATCTGTCTGTTGTTGTTATGACTTACACTTCATCATACACATACCCTAGACATACAACGTAGTCATCACACTATTCCAGAATAATTCTGACTGAGATATATATATATGTGGCAGCAAGTAAGGTTATCTATAATACACTACTCTTATTAGATATAGATACCTTCACAGCTGATCTCAGGCAGTACACTAAGTCCCCTATAAATATTTATAACATCCCACTTCACCACATAAGTGTAACTGAGAAAACTCTTAAGTTATTCCTGTCACATAATATCATTATATGTTAAGGAAGAAGCGAAAATATACACACATAAAATATTTATCTTTACTCTATTAATGATTGTTTGAACTGCTTTTTGTTGTTGATATTTCAGATTGTTGACTGCGACTGTATGTGATAAATATTGTTCTGTCTATTTGTATAATATACCAGAAGAGTCCTGACATGTTAACGATTCTCATGTTGTGACGTCACGTGCCCAATCTTTGTTATCCACTGATTCTTGTACTTTTCATTCCTCTGAGTACTTATCCATCATTATTACAATTTCAGCGTATACTATTACTCGACTAAATGTCAGAATGGGGCATCGTCTGGTCCTATTCATATGCTCTATTTTTCAGATCTGATCTGTCCATTAACCCAGCAGTCTCTTGAATAATTCTGGAAGGGGCGTGGCAATGTGCCCAGACTTTGAACAAGCCATTTATCCGTCGTTTGCTTAAATCAGTCGCTTTCCATAGAACCTATCTTCTAAAATCGTCTATCTCAGAAATTTGGTTACTCGTACGAGCGTAAACTAATATTGAGAGGAATTTTTGGACAGATAAATCAATTCACTGTTGTGACAAAACGGGGCGGCTCTATCGATCTTTGTTGCTCTCCGGCGGTATCGGTACATTTGTGGTACTGATTTTATTATGTGCTGTCAATTATCGCACCTTTCATTCTTTCTACGTTATTTTTCTGCTTGTGTGGCAAATATTTTGTAGGTGCAAACATTTGTTGACACTCCTCTCTGTGATGTCACCTGTTTGTTACCCGGTCATCCTAGCTTGCGGTGAGCAACTGAGATGAGATAGTCGCCGGCGTGTTTAGATTGAATCGAAGACGACTCGTTTGGTAACCCAGATGGGCAGACACGGAGTTTTGCGTACTGATAAGACAGATAACGAGATTACTGTATGGGTGACACATTCTGGGCAGCCAAATATGATATAATCGCTTCCGGTCACTTGTTTAAAAGTAATCATGGATTTATTACATTTGAGACAATATGAGTCTACTAATGTGTTTGCAAGAGTGTATGCAAGGCCCAAGATGTCCATATATGGTAATACGTGAACTTTTGCTTCACGCAGCTTATTTCACATGGAATATTTTTGAAATCATCACACCCTTTCTGCATGATTTGAAATGATTGGATTTTTCTCATTAGATTCATAACAACAATGCGTGGGAAGATAGGAATATAGTCTGATCATTTCACTGTTCTATTTCACTGTGAATTTCACGCTCGCCAAGACAACATCAGACCTCGCCAGAGTGAAGAATAGATTCATAATTCCTTTGTTTAACCGGACCTTTTATTGGAGAACCAAATAAGACTTACAAAGCACAGGAAATCTCTACATTTTAATAAGGAACACCGGGACTAGGAAACTGAAGAAACACACGGAGTCAGAGAGGGAATCTATTGTCAAATTAAAGACACCCCAGACGCGTGTAAAAGACCGACTCCTTTTATTCATCTGAGCAACGAGTCTGTAGCCAAGATTGGCTTATTGGTGGTACCAGCAGAAAGTACTATCTCTGGAACAAGAAGAGAACCGTGGCCTAAGCTTTAAGACGAAGGACGCATGTGGTAGACTCTCCTTGACGTTTCTGGGAAACGAGCTACCCCCGACAACCTTGATCAGAGACGAGCGTGAGCAGAGCGAAAAGAACCAACCCATAAGAAGGAACAGAACCGTCATTGGCAGCTAAGTTCAAATATATACTGCCACTTGAACTTCTTGTAATATCTCACATTCCATAAAGACTATGATGATAACTTTTCTTGATCCATAGCTATTCAAATTATTTCCAACTGTTAAAACCTAAATTGGTTATTAAATTTTGTTATTTGTAATGTTACAAATTTAACTTCGATTTAATCATTTTAAAGTTACTGAATGTTTGTCTCTGTCAAATTACTACACACACTCTAAACAGAGCTATACTAGAATAATAGAATTCCCCTGAGTAAATCAGCAGTGGGGACTTAAACAAGCTGAAAGTAATAAGTGCTTAAATCCTTCACAAAAGCGTCGGCAGAATTACAGAGATAACATACTCAGCCAAAACAGTATTGTTCTCGCTTATTCTGAATATCTTGTGAAGACTCCCTTTGTAATAGAAGTGTCATTACCCTTCTATCTACATCTCTGCCAAGAGTAATCTTGTGCGAAGGTAGATACCTTTGAAGCCCATATTAGATACTCTAGAGTTTTGGCCACTGTTGGACCACTACTGCAAAGCAGGAGAGGCAATACCGTCACAACTGTCTTACTTCGCAGGAAACGATAACAGTACTGCATATGAAGAAATACTGCTACAAGATGTAGAATTACACGTGTATCTTGGCAGCAATCTAGACATAGTTGGAGGGATCGGCATGGATATCAAATTAAGAATACAAAGGGCCAGAGAAGCTTTCACTGCATTGGGTAATATATGGAAATAAAAAGAAGTCAAGTCCAACATCAGAATCTTTCAGTCAGATGTCAATTAGTTCTATTGTTAGGCCCTGAAACACGGATAATAACAAAAACACAACAACCAAAAAGCTTCAGACTTTCATAAATTGGCTCTTCTGTAGCATAGAAGGATTGAAGTGGTGTGAGAGGATCAATAATGTTGAACTGATGACAAGAACCAGACAAGTGTCAGTGGCATAATAGATGAGCAGAAGACGCTGGCGATGGATATGACACTCAACGAGGAAACCTGTCGATAGCATTTCCAGGCTGTCCCTGTTCTGGAATATCCAGTGTAAGAGAGAGATAGAGGGAGACTAAGGAACCCACAGAGAAGAGAACTGGAGACAGACATGAAGAGGATGAAGGAGACATGGAACAACCTTAAGCTGATGGCACGTGACAGGAAGACTTGGTGTAAGCTTGTTCAAGGCCTTTGCTCCGTGGGGAGCTGAAAGGATATGATAAGGAGGATTGAGTAGCAGGTCCCATGTCCAATCCCATGTCCAATCCTCCTTATAATCTCCTTTCAGGTCCCCAAGGAGCATAGGCCTTGAACAAACTTCATGGATTGGACATGGGACCTGCTACCCAATCCTTTGTAAGCTTTAAGCCACGGGGGAAAAAAACGTTCAACAGCAGCATGGACAACTCAGCCAAAGCTATAACTTAAATATACTACTGGACAAAAGTTAAGAGCCGCCATTCAGTTTAGACAAGGTTTATATAATTCTTCCTGAGCAGGGTCAATTTTCCAAATGTCCGGTAGCTTGAAATCTCTCAAGAAGTCTCTGAATGGTAGAGTGGGACACTGCTAAACGTCTTGCAACATGACGAACAGATTGACCATCCTGAATCCATGCCATGGCTCGACCACGGTCTACAGTTCTGAGATTTCTCCTTGGTGGCATGGCTAATGCAGTGATCATTTCGACCACTTGTCATACTGATTTATTGCATACCAACGGTGAACACTCTTTACTGATGATCATGTTCCACGTGCATTCAAATTCAACTCTTTTTTTTTCACTTTTTGAACTAGTGGGGCGTGTTGCAAAAACCACGAATTTTTGCAGCAACAATGGTAATTTTCACGTGCGGGTTAAAGTGACCTAGTTCTTGGACATTTAAAAAAAATTAACCTAGTGCACACAGAAATGTATACACATTTCTCTGAGCTCAGTTTTATTAACATCTTCACTTGTCTTTACTGTTTGCCAATCAATTACAGTCGACATTCAAAAATCCGGCCATCGATAATCCGGTTCCTTCAGTTTTCGGGAATGGATTTCGGAGCGCATTTTTTAATTTACCTCGTTGGCGCGCCACTGTTTTCTGGAGCAGTTTATGTTTTGATGCAGCTGTTGGGTTGTGGCCGGGTAGGGAATTGGGGGTTGCTGTTTTATTGCAGAGAGTGTTAGATCTAGATACTAGCTTGACCGCTAGAGTTCACAATTTCTCCCTTACTGTCTTACGGGATTTTAACCAGGTTCGGGGACTATCCTCTAAGGTGTTGTGGCCGTGTACATAGTTGTTCCTTTGGAAACAGACTATATTCTTACAAGACAGAGGAAGCACAGACCACCCCATAATTTTATATTTTATGAGAAACAGAAAATAATAAATAGTGTCACATATTTAGGGTAGAGTCGCTTCTACACGCCATTTCTAATAATTGGGTGATTTCCCCTGACCAATCGGATAGCTCAGATTTACCCCGGGGAAAGTGGAACAACGACGCCATTTGGCAGTAGAATGAAAGAGCGCAACTCAAGAGGTCGTATCTGGTCCAGCTCTACATATTTCTTAGTTTGAGGAAATCAAACTTCAACATTTATTATAAAATGTGTATTTCAGGACATTGAGTGGTTTTATATTTCTTACTGGCGTAAGTAGTGACAATCATTAAATATGTATTTTGAATAGAGCTCCCAACCCTAGTCGCAGCAGAACTAGGTTCGAGGATTTGAGTCAATTTGCAAAAAAATAGTCTTACACCTCAAACCATGTAGAGTAGAAAATATTCTTGTGTTGGAAAGCATTTAACTCAAGGAATGCTTATGATGATAAAGAAATCAAGGACAAATCTGAAGAGATGGGTAAATGTCGTCGAACCTAAAATAAGACAGTAACTTAAAGGAAGGAACACGGTGGAATGAGAAGGTTCGCCATATTTGACAAATGAGTAGGCCTATGAGACAAAGATGCAAAAAGGGATTTTTGTATCGATGAAAGCATCTGATGAGATGATAGAACTTTATTATGCTTATTATTGTAAAAATGTTCTGAATTCCAGACTTTGTTGAAATTTTAAGTTTCATGCTGAAAGATATTAAAAGTTTTGCATGAAATCGAACGCTGTTGAAAAGGTGAATTACTACAGTTTTGAGATTTAGATAAGAAATCTATCCATTTCAATTAAATTCGCTACATCAACACCTAAGAGAAGAAAATCGAACCTGGTAACACAAATTTAAGAGAGAAATCTAAATCTCTGGTGATTAGGCCAGTTAAACATCTGCTCTCTGTAAAGTAAACTGAAAATACTGCATATACCGGCACTGCCACATGATGGTAATATGGTGCCGTTCCAGTCCTAAGGAACACCTGCCCCGGCTACACAATGGTAATATGGTGCCCGTGACCACTTCTCTTTGATAAAGCGAATAACTAGCGATAATAGACCATGGACGATTTACTACATAATTTTCAACAGCTTGGTGTGGAACAACAACAACAACAACCACAGAACCAACCCGTAAATACACAACCACTGCAGCCCCAGGACAGACAAAATATGGAAGGACCAACAATAATAGCGCTACGGCAAATTACTGAAACCCTACAGAAAAATGACAACTACGCGAAATTCACACAGGTTAGATCCATTGTTCAGCCGTTCGATGGAAACAAGAAAAAATTCAGAAGATGGTTGTCCGACATGGAAAAATTTGCGGCACTAGCAGAGGCAACAACAGATGAAGAGAAAAAGAAAATCGCTCTGTTAGGTTCTGATTCGTACGTGACTGATTTTTTAAGAAGGAGGTCCCAGCAGTACCCCACAGAAACCTACGAGTCCCTAAAAAAAGAGCTCACCCAGAGATATGGGGAAATCATAGACAAAATGCATGCTTGGTCAGTCCTTAGAAGCATGAAACAGGAAAGAGATGAATCGGTACAACTTTTTGGAGATCGATTCCTCAATATGGCAGAAGAGGCATTTTGCGGAGAAATCCCTACCACACCTGATGTAGAAATACAGTTAGTGGGGATATTTGCCGATGGCCTTAGAGCGGAAAATATCAGAAGGCATCTTATTAGAAAAGACACCAAGACTATTGCTGAAACAATCCAAGCAGCAATACAGGAAGAAAATCTTCACCGAAGGTTCCAACAAAGAGCAGGTAGGGAACCCCGACCAGAATATAGGGACTATGATGAGCATGAGCCTATGGAAGTTGACCATACCAGGAGGCAATGGACTCGCCCACGACAACGAGATGATAGGCCCCGCAATTATAGACCCCCCCACACAGAGGCAAAACGACGTCAATAATGTCAGTACAAACGGATGCTTCACATGCGGTAGGCTCGGACATGGTTACAAGTCCTGTAGAGCAAATTACAATCACGCACCACCCAGAAGAGGAGGTTACCAACCACAACAACCCGCACCACCCCCACGTGATTACACCAGAAATCAGTATACCAGAGGCGCACCTCAACCCCTCATGCGTCAGGGAAACGGCCGCGCCACTCACTAAACAGGACCGTTAGTGAGGGCAACAATCACAGAAACTGGTCCAAAACAAAAGAAACAACACAGACAGAAATTGTCAAGTGGGCCCATCCAGTAAAATACAATATGAAGAAATGTTGCATGATGGAACTAAAATACATCCGGACCCCAGTTCTTGCATCATGTCTATACAGGGCCAACAATATAGGGCACTGGTAGATACAGGAGCATCCATCAGCCTTATTAGGTTCCAGCTGTTCAAGAGGATCCAACACTTAGTACGATTTCAACCGTCCAAAACACACCTAGCTTCAGTCACGGGACAAAGACTAAATTCAGTTGGGACAGCATGGCTAAAATTTTCCTTAGGCGAAACAAATTTTGAACACCCATTTGTCATTACTAAAGGAATGTCTAGAAATCTTATCCTAGGGAGAGATTTTTTTTAACAAACACAAAGTTCGAATATACTATGACCTCCACAAAATCAAAGTCAACAATACATACATAGATCTCCAGGACGATATCCACATAGCGTCTTTGGTAAGGATTACAGCTCCCATAACGGTGGCTCCAAACTCCCTGGTCATAGCAAAAGGCAGAGTAAAAAATTCTGAGTACATAACACCAGGGCAATCAATTCAAGTACAGCCCCTAGCAGAAGAAAGCATTATTGATGACCCATTGTTGCAAATTACAGAGGGAATCGCTGAAGTCTCGAAGTCCAGAGATTTCCCCATCATGATATTGAATATGTCAGGAAAAACTACCACTATAAAAAGAGGCACAGTTGTAGCGCAAGTGGATACGTCAACAATAAGACAAACCAAAACCAATAGAGACCATCCACAAATTGTCTCAACCACTCCCACTGGACATAATGCACGAAATCGCAGTACAAATAACCATAGTACACGGAAAGTAAACAGTTATAAGGCTTATGCAGAAAAAGGCAGTAACATCAGTCACAGTTATGTTACACCACAGCATACCCTATCCAGATGGCAGAAACGAACCAGTCCATACATAAGAAGAGAAAGGCCACAGTATGAAAATGACTATAATTACTCATTCTTGCGCCCCAGCACACCAAGAGAAAAGATGAAGTGCTGTATATCACAGAGTAACAGAGAAACAGAAATTGTCTTGCCAGGAGGATATCCAAAGCGACAAGACAGTGATACATGCCCCATGGAGTATCAATATAACTCAAAAACAGGTGGATATGATAAAGTCCCAAAACCAATTGAAATTTCCGAAGAAAAGGAAGAATTCTTATATGACTATACCACAGGAGGATACTATAGCAGCAAAGTTGGAAACAGAAAGAATGAAAAATTTTCGCCCAGGGAAAGAAGACAGCCCTATAGCACAAACAGAAGAAATACAGTAACGTACGCGGATAAGCGCAGTTACGGCAGAAATAATCAGAAAAAATGGCACAACAACGACTACCCCAGAAATATAATAAGAAATGAATATACAGTAAATGCAGTGACAAATGGAAATGCACACAGCACATGGCAGAGGAGACAGTACCAAGCACAGCCCAATGAACGGCAAAGAACTACGCAAAAGAAAGCCACAGAAGATGCAAGAAAAATGTCCCAAAATTATTGGGAATGAAACGGAGGCATCAAGACAGACCAGAGATTATCCATAGCAGATCATAAATACAGAGAGAGAATAGCTCAGTTACTTGCAACCCTGAATGCCACAGAAGATAATAATGCAACGTTTGAAAACGTTTGTAGAAAAGCACCAGGATGTATTCGCACTCAATGACATGGAATTAGGCAGAACTAACGCTGTCAAAATGGACATTCAAACAACCACAGAGGAGCCAATACATATGAAACACTATCAGACGCCTTTGAAAAACAGAGAACTCGTGGAAAGGTCTATAAATGAAATGCTACAGGCAGGAATCATCGAAAGATCCCGTTCCCAATGGTCCTCACCCATAGTGATCGTAACAAAGAAAGACGGCTCCAGTCGCTTTTGCTGCGACTACCGTGCCCTTAACAAAATCACAAAAGTCATTTCCTACCCCCTCCCCAGGATAGACGATCTACTTGCGACGTTAGGAAAGTCTACATACTTTACCACACTTGATGCAAGGTCAGGCTTTTGGTGCATCCCCATGACACCTGAGGCAAAACAGAAATCCACATTCTGTTCACATATGGGAAGCTTTTTTTGGAATGATATGCCATTTGGTCTAAAAGGATCTCCAGCAACATATATGTCACTCATGGATGAAGTGTTAAAGGGTCTACATCCATTTGCCCTGGCATACATAGACGATATCCTGATACATCCCGCAGGCACGCTGGAAGACAACCTCCGCAAGGTTGAAACAGTGTTTGCTAGCCTCAGGCATCACCAAATAAAGTTAAAACTGTCGAAGTGTGAGTTTCTAAAGACAGAAACAAAATATTTAGGCTTTGTCATCAATAGACATGGCGTCAGACCTGATGAAGATAAAGTCAAAGCCATAAGAGAAATGCCTAGCCCCAAGACGGTGAGACAAACACGCTCATTTATTGGTACAATAGGGTACTATAGGCGCCACATCATCAATTTCTCCAGAGCAGCAGAGCCTTTGATAGCCCCTTACCCGCAAAGTATGCACGTTTCAAATGGACAGAAGACTGCCAGAGATCCTTTGAGTGTCTTAAAAATGCCCTAACCACCATCCCACTGCTTGGACATCCAGATATTTCTCAGCCCATGATACTATACGCCGATGCCTCAGATAACGCAATTGGTGCTTGTTTGGTCCAACCTGTACTAGAAGATGAAACACCCATCCTACCAAACATTCCCAATGAGAAACCCATTGCATTCCTATCCCACGCATTGTCAAAGTCACAAAAACGGTGGACCACCACTGAGAAAGAAGCATATGCTATTCACTATGCAGTACAAAAGTTTGACTTTTATGTCAGAGGAACTAAACTCATTATAAGAACTGATCATCAACCTTTGGTTAACTGGCTCACCAAAACACAAGAACAGCCAAAGAAGTTACAGACATGGGCAATGAATTTACAGTCCTACGACACCACTATCGAACATATCCCAGGCGAAATGAACACCTGTGCAGACCTCTTATCCAGGATTAAATATGATGATGAAACTGAAGTGAAAACAAATAGAGTCAAAAATGATGGCACATCCTCAGAGATTGACGATAATGCTAAAGAAATTAATGAAATTACTTCATCAAGTCGAAGAAGTACCTCAGATTCTGCCACTCAAGTAGAAGAAGAAAGCCAAGATATGTTTGACATGAGAGTAGAACAAGCGAAAGATGCAGAAATTGTCAAGCTGCTCACATACGTGAAAGAAAACCCAACAAAAAAGTAAAGATTTTACAGTACACCCAACGGATGGAGCTCTATACTATATTGATCAGAAACAAGAAGGGACACTAAGAAAAGTCATTCCAGCATATCTAGTCCCAGAAGTATTGCTACAGTTTCATGATAACAACGGGCACATGGGAAGAGACAAAACAATTGATGTCATAAAGAAAAGGTATTATTGGCAAACTTTCTACAAGGACATTACAGAATATGTAGCCACCTGTAGAACATGTAAATTGAGAAACATGAAGCCACATTTAATTCCCCTTCAAGAAATGCAACCTTCCCATTACCCCATGCAAACAGTGAGCATTGACTTATCAGGTCTTTACCCACTCACCCAATCAGGCAACAAATACCTCCTGCACATAGTTGACCAATACTCTGTTTGGCCAGAAAGTTACCCACTCAGTGATGCCACATCGCAGTCCATCACGCAAATTTTTTTACAAGAATTCATTCCCAGGCATGGCTGTCCAAAACGAATCATTTCAGACAACGGTAAACAGTTTATCGGTAACCCATTTAAAGCCACCTTACACCAGCTGAATATTGAGCATACTACAACTACTTATTATTGCCCAAATGCAAATGGCAGAAATGAACGCATGCACGCCACCCTACATGATATTATTAGCAAATATATCAAGGGGAACCACCAATACTGGGACCTATACATTAACCAAGCTCTTGAAGCCATCCGAGTAAACGTGAACGATACCACAGGAATGTCACCCTTTCTCATGCTATACGGAAGAGAACCAAACTTTCCGTTAGACAACCTACTTCGCCCACAAAGAAAATACATGGGAGAAGACCCCATCGAAATAATCCTTCAAGAAAAGTATAAAGCTCACCAGATTGCACAACGAAATACGCAGAAGGCATTTCACAAGAAACAGAAACAACATGATAAATCAGCCAAGCTACCAACGTACAAAATCATGAAACAAACTACGCCTGTAAACTTCATTATTTGGAATGAAGAGAAACAACACCAAACAAAAGCTCACGTAAAACAAATAAAAATTGATAATCACCGGCCCATTCCGCCTCTGACGACAAATACAAGACCAGTCAGAAAGGCCACCCTAAATTATAATCCATCCAGCACAGATTCGTCTGACATATCAGAGTCAGAGACGACAGACTCTGAATTTTACCAAGACGACCACATACCCAGACCACCCACAGATGAAATACATCGAGCAAGACAACAACGAGACTCGTCCGAAAGCGAAGAAGATATCCCACCACTTGAATTGCGTAATCGACTCCAAGACAGAGACCTGCGCATTAGAAATGAAGAAATAATGGCTCAGGCGTCACACGATGACAACACGAAAACACCTTTTATCCACACTCAACCTTGCTCCCGCAGTGATACATCGTCAGCTGATCCCTATCACAACCCCAGTCCGGGCAGTTCTAGCTTTAACACTAGTGCAAACCAAACACTGCTATACCACAAGAACAAGATTGCTCGTTCAAAACAATCAGATCCTGAAGAAAACTATAACCCAAGCAGATTATTGAACCATATACCAGCGATCTTTATGGAGACGAAACAGAACAAGACATGAAAGAAGACAGTGTCAACCCCAGCACAGCTTTGTCAGACCCCAACGAACATAATGACAGAAAAATGGTAGAATTATACCAACAATAAACAGACATTGATACAGCTAGTTCCATTGAAACCAGTGATGCGGATAGTACATTATTTGTACCAGTCAGCTCCAGCGTCAAACGCGCCTATAAAACAGAATCTGATGACTCAATCCCTAGCAACAAAATTCCGCGTATACAGCACAACTATATCAGACG
The DNA here is from genome assembly GCA_024509875.1 of Oreohelix idahoensis. Taxonomy (NCBI): domain Eukaryota; kingdom Metazoa; phylum Mollusca; class Gastropoda; order Stylommatophora; family Oreohelicidae; genus Oreohelix; species Oreohelix idahoensis. The sequence continues at coordinate 314 of JAMPIV010008970.1, read as the reverse complement.
AAAGATTCTGAAGAAACGCAATCATGTTCCACAAACCCAAGCCAGCGAAGTGTGTTAGCCTCATCTCAACTAGTCAAAAACCATAGTGTGCAAATTCTGTGCCCATTGTACCACCAGTGTCACGTTCAGCACACCCCCGGTCAGCGAAAAATCAGCTCGAACCATATACCTTCCATCCCCACCCCCGCTGTTCCCCGCCAACACACCGCTACCCCCATATCACCCCAACCCCCTCCCTCCCCTTCATAACTCCAACACCTCCTACTACCAATTTCACTGAGTCCCCCCCCCTCTCACTTCCTATACTAACTCAC